>PVKY010010110.1:0-12851 GCA_004027775.1 Bradypus variegatus
AACCAAACCTATCATGTTGATTTTGGTATTTAAAGTACCTGGAGTAGTTATGAGAACTTGGAACATTAAAATATCTAACATTAGCCTTGAGATTACAATTTAAAATGTGTAATGGAATAATTGATTTATCTCATAATTTTAGGTTGAGTAATGTTATAATATTTAAGAGAATATATCACCATAGTTATGAATATTAGACTTATAAGAATTATACAAGCCCTTTGGAAGGTTTTACTTAATGAGATAACTGAAATCTCTAAAAACAAAATTGGATACATTAACTTTTAATATATGAATAATTACAATTGGATACATTAAAAATGTTATAGAGAATTTAATTAACTGTAAATGCTTCTAAAGATTTTTCAAAGATCCTCCTGTGTGGTGACTGTTAAAATTTAGTAGCAATAGATTGAAATTGAAATTAAATGGCTAAGGAAAAATTAGGTTAATAAATCAACTATTAATTTAAAAACCAAATCAACTGTAAATGGTCTTTTCTGTGCAAAAATATTGCCCTCGAGAACACCCCAAAACTCATATAAACAAAAAAACCAAATGAACAAAACCATAAAACAGTGATTAATACTGGAGATGCAGGGAAGGTTGTCAAGAAAGGAAACATAGCCATAGTTCATATTTATAATACAAAATTGTATGATTTAACAAAAATTATGGTATAACTATAATGAAAGGCTAAGATGAACAGGGAAAATACGTGAAGAGGGGGTGGCTTAAGACAGCTACATACTCACTTTCCATGACAGAAAGACAATAGATACATAAAACTGTAAAATCAAGAAATAGCAGTATAAACATATTATTTAGAAATAGGAAGTATATACCAGAAGAAAACAAAAAAGAGTTAAAAGTGACTGCTTATGAACAGTGGTACTTATATGAATAGGAAGTGGTAGACCTTTATAAATATTTGTATTACTTTGATAATTAAATGAAAAAATTTCTCTCTCCCTCTATGATTTTTATAGGAATCTAAAAGCACAAAATATCAACAGCACTGATACCAGCAACTTCTGTGTCAGGGGGAGGTATGCCAGTGGCTTTGGGCTTTTCAATATGAAGTTGAGACATAAATCTACACCAACTTGCACCTCAGCTACTTTGGAGAACAGTGGCCATAGCATTTTTGGCAGGCATAATCATCTGATAGAGTGCCAGAGCATAAATGCACCTTTTTATGTTGTTAGCAATAAATAAATATCAGCAAAGTAAGCCAGAGTGAGAAAGGGAGAAAATGCCAGAGCACTCCTAAGACACTCCCAAGGGATTCCAAGGAGCATTTAGGATGTGTCTGAAGGAGTCTGGCCAGAGCCAGGAAAGCTGATTATTTGACTACTGTCAAAGCAAAAATGGAGGATTTCTTCTGCCCCAAAGATGACTAAGCACTTCCTATAACACAGTCAGAAGAAAGAAAATGCTTTCCATCCTTGGATAAGCAAAAAAATAGTCTGGTTCTGGTTCCCCAAAGAATATAAAACCTTGACTATTTCCCATAAATATGGAGTCTCTAGCAAATACAATCTTATCCCTAAATTTTATTATGTTGATATCTGAAAATATGGCATGATCTCTGTGAATATAATAATCACATGAGAAAGTTGTTTTTCCATCATGAATGCACTAATGTCCAGTTGGTAACTTTAGTAATGGCATTTTTCCCTTTAAAAGTGCTTGTATTTGGTGAGCTAGTCCTCCTGAAGTCTCGACTTCTTGCACTCTTGCATTCTTTGCAAGCAAAGTTTTTCTTTCCTTTTCTAAAGACTTCTGTCTCCAAGTCTTTCTTTGATACTATCACTGAAACAGTCTTACTTGCCAGACCTGTTAGTATCACTTGGAAGACAAATACATTTTCAAAGTTTATTAAGATATAATGTTAAGCTGCTAGGAAAAGTTGCTGTATAATTTTATGTTACTTACTCAGTATCATCTTTTAGGCCAAAATCAGACAGGTCTTCATTGTGAGGAGTATATTTATTGTAACATTCACTCATTAAAGATTGAAAAGAAGAATAGACCTTGCATGTGTTGTTGCGGACTTTTAGTTGGCGGACTCTGGGGACTCCTAGGAGTATGTTCTCATAGTAGATGCGACTGGTGTTCTTTGAATCATACGGGTTCTTGTTCTTGTACCATGAGTCCCAGTACAGGCCTTCCAGAAGGGGTCCTTCCATAAACTTCATATATAAAGACAAATGTTATGGCAACAATATTTTCATGTCAAATATTTGTGTAACAGAATCTACACTCATAACACTATCCAGAAGAGTATAAAAGTCAGAGATTTTGAGGATGAGTATGAAAATTAACTTGCTGATCAGACCATTGCTAATATTAATGATAATGATGATGGCTAATATGCTGGAGCACTTACTGTGTGGTACTAGACACTGCTCTAAGCACTTGACAAGTATTAACTCATTTAATCCATAGCCCTTCTTCTCCCCTTCTTATATGAAGTGTGTATTGAAAACTGTCTCCCCCAGTAAAAGAATATTGAAGCTGGTCATAGCCACACATCATGACTTTATCCCCAAAGTTGTCTGTGCCACCCACTCTGGCTGTGGTGACTGCTACTCCCAGCTCTGCTCCTATCTGCTCATTCTAGGAATTCCCAAGCTTGGGGTTCATTTTCTTTTTTCTTTGTCATCTTTGCCATTTGGCCATCTATGTATATGCCTTATGACAGCATAATACAAAAGAGGCAAGGTGAGCTCTACTTCTTAGTCTCAAGGAAAATCTATCATTCTTATTTCACCTGACTTAAAGCAATGAATGACATTCATTTAGTCCTCATCTCACATTTCCCCTTTCACTCACAGGAAGTGACCTCATCTCCTTGATAAATTTCAAATTTTTAGCTTGGCATTCATGATTTGACAATCATTCAATTCATGATTTGACCTCATCTTCCATGTGCCCACAATGCCAAACATACTTCCACAAACGGAGTTACTTATGGCACATAATGCTCCTTCCTGCCTTTCCCTTCTTCCTTCTTCCTCCTTCTTCCCTTCTTTCCTTCTTCCTTCTTCCCTTCTTTCCTCCTTCTTCCTGCCTTTCCCTTACTCTTCTGTCTTTCCCTTACTCATCCTTTAAAATTCAGCTGAATTATCACCTCTGGAAAGCCTTCCCTAACTGCCTCTTCCCTATGTGCCCCAATGTTTGGGACATGGGATACATGAATCTGCTGTTCTTTCTTCATTATGTTAGCATCATGCTATAAGGGTAATGGAAAAAAGTCTGTTCCAATGCTGAAGGAATGATTCTCTCATGTGATTAAAAACACTAAAAAATTATATTCTTATATGTACTTTTATTATACCCTATGTATTACTGTATCACAAACACACACACAGTACAGGGTTGTATACCAAAACCATATATATATATATAATCCACTTTATGGGAAATTTAAGGAATGGTTAAGAGTAATTTTCACTATACACAATTACAGACTGACTTTAGTTGCAAATCACCATTAAATCCTAATTCCCACATAAGAAGTGAGCATCCTATTTTGTAAGTGAAATGAGAATATTTAAAAAAATAAGTATCAGTTTTTTAAAGTTACAAGAACTCCATCACACTGAGAATACAGGTTCTCAATGAATACTTTCTGGTTGGTTGATTCTAATGATTTAAAGAAAAGATATTCATATTTACTTATTCCTTCAACAAATATTTATTGAGTGACTACTATGTGCCAAGGGTTTGTTCATGGAATACCTAAAGCTACTTCATCCACAGTCACATGATACCTTACCTTCCAAAAATCAGATATGCTGCGAATAGACTTAAAGCTGGTTCTTTCATCACCAGGCACAGAAGTGTCCAAAAATAGAGATGACATAACTTTGTTTAAGTAATACATATGTGGGTTTACCATCCCAAAAGTCACTAAGGAGAAGAATTTTTTTTGTTTAAAAAATTATGTTTAAAAACTCAGTTTATCAGGATTAAAATGTTTTTATAATTTGTTCCCAATTTTATGCTGTAAAAATTCAACTTTATTGTTTTGTCTAATTATAAAATATACTTTAAAAAATCTAAAATAGATATACAAAGTAAGTTTCCTATAATCCCACAAATCCTTTCAGATTTTTCTTTATGCATACACATTTATAATGAATATAATTTGATTTTTGCAAAATCAGTGCACAATATTCTTCAACTTGGCTTTTTTTTTTTCCACATTGAGAGTAAGCAATGGAGTATGGTGAGTGATTAAGGACATGGACTTAGAAATTCAGACAGATATGGGGTTGAGTCCCTTCATAGAAAATAGGATAACAGCTCCTACCTCATAATTTTATTGTGAGCAGTACATAAGATAATATATGTAAAGCACTTAAACCTGTGTTTAGCACTGGCAAGAGTTTTAAAAAAATATTAAATAGTATTCTTTCTCTCTCTCTTTTTTTATGGGGGTGGGATAGGTAGGTTTTAGAGAGGGGTATAAATTAACATGTCTTTAGGTTTTGAAAACCATATATATTCAATATCTTTCCATGGCACATATGTGCTATTCTTGACTAGTTGCATAGTATTTCATACTATAAACCAAAATGTTAGACAAAGCCCCTATTGATTGAAATTTAGGTTGTTTTCAATTCTTTCTTATTACAAAAAAGTCTGTTTTTCCCCCTTTGAATGGTTTGGCATTAAGAATAATCATTTTACTTATATCTTTCCATTTCCCAAATGTTCTATGATAATAATGTATTATTTTTATAATGAAGCTTTTAAAAAAGTCAGTTTAAGATACCTTAATTTATAAGGTTGGTTGTAGTCGTCTTTTCTATCAAGATCTGACTTATTCATTTCTACATTACCAATTAACTAGTCAATTGGTAAACAATTGCCAGTATATATCACACACCAACATGAGATAGGTCCTGCCAATGAGTGAGCTTACATCTAGTATGTTGGGTACTCTAAGAACAAAAGGCTTTTAAATACTGCTCTCCACATATTAAGTTAATGTTACTGACCCCAATAGGAGGAATGCAGGTTGAGATATTTTCCCAGTGCTTCTTAAAGATTTGCATTGATCCATACCTTCTGTGACTCAGTACAAATACAATTTACTATTAACTGTGCAACAGGCCAGTGAAAAGAACAAAGCTAATAGCAGACACGGAGACTAATTTCTGTTTTTGGCCTCATTTGTACTTTGATCCACACAACTGAGCTAATTTAACTATATGGCTCTTAAAAGAAATCAAGGCAAAGTTGCCAAATGAAAGGAATAATTATATTCAAGAGGGAACTGCTAACTCAAAGGAATAAATTATATTCTCATTACATTTGTGACCTTAAGTTTTGCCCTTTAAGAACTGGAAATAGCGTAGCATCAATCTAAATGAATTTAAAATATTGATGTCTAAAAGGTAACAGTGTCTTTAGCAGTCTGATAGCCTATGGTTTTATAAAGTCTATTTTATCTTTCGTCTTTTTAACATTTTAGTTCAAACTATCAGCGTCTTCATCTACATCTGTGTACTTACATATACATAGATTTATTAAAAAAACAAAGTAGACTAACAACTCCTGAAGTGTGGTTTTAATTTCTTCTTCCTTTCTGTAATTCAGCTTACGTTTCGGAGTCCCTGTGAGATACAAAACAAAATTTTTCCTGACATTATTATGTAATTTATAACATAAATAAGTAACAATGAAAAAAAGCACGATTACTTTTTAGCTGTTACCCTGTGTCAAGGTGAGTTCCACTGGTTTCTGGTTATTTTTTTATTCTCACCTTTATGAAGCAGAGATAATTATTACCATTTTCCAAGGGGATATAATCGGCCAGTTGATTCATGAATGAATACCTGCAGATTTTATAACACGGATACTTTCTCATCAGTCCTGTTTTAAGATAAAAAAGCAAAACACAATCCCCCCAAACAAAACATAACCCTCATCTGTCCTTAATCTTCTTTTTCACCTATCAATACAGCTTCTCGGAAAAAAATGGGGGGATGCGCTCGGATTGGGGTTTTGTCAAGGCCATGATTCCCTCATGTCAAGAAAGGCTCCGGGGACCAGCCTAGCGACGGTCATTGTACAGCAGGTGACAGTGCCGTAGCTCGAGCCTCCGTTAAGGGGCGAGTGCCATGTCCTCTCACGGCGTCACCTGCCCCATCCCACTTCTCAAGGGGAGGCTGTTAGGGCTGACTAAACTTGCTGGCGGTCTTATCTCCCATTTCAATAGACATTTGGAACCACAGGGTAGCTCCACATTTCCAGGATATATGGAAATGAGAAATCGGACCCTTTCCACCCGCTCCCGAGGAGCAGCCCTCACCGCCTTGGTGCCACCGGGATGCCTCAGACATAGCGGACCGAAACAACGACACCTGTGCGACAACCCTTGTTCGGGTGCGCCTGCGCAACAGTCTTGGGTACACCCGCGCGCTGCCTTGCTCGTGCGCCTGCGCACGTCCTCCCAACTCTTCGGGGACAAGCTACTTATAAGTGGCAGGTGCGCCTGCGCAACGAGGACTTTTTTGGAAGGGCTTCGCTTGAGCCGGGGTGGGCCTGCGGTGTTTGTCTCCTGTGGAGGTTCACCTTTCTGTGTAACCCTGATGTTGGGCCTGGGGTAATCATAAAAACCGCAATTATTGTAAAAGTCCACTCTTTTCGAATGCCTTTAAATTTGTCGTCTCGTTTAGTCTTCACGTTCACCTCCCTGAAAGGTATGTAGGTTTGTCTCCATTTTAGGCCGGAAAAACTAAGGCTCGGAGTCTTGAGAGGTGAAGTAATTTACCAAAACTTCACGGCTGGTTGGGCCAGAGACCGAGTTCCTAACCGTGACTGGCCTGCTGCTTGCAGAAAGTGGTTATTATTAACTAAGATCTGTTGCTAGCTATAGCTTTCACTTCCCTTCACCCCCAGTAGGGCCAAACAAATGTTTAAAAAACTTGTAATATATAATAAATATTTCTAATAAACGTTATTTTATAACGTATTTCATAAACCTTAATATATTTATAATGTCTTTAAAAGCCACTTCTGCACTGAATATGTAAAAAGGTCAAGCCAAAACCGTTCTTGGGAGCCCAGACCCATGTCTGGCCCCAAAGCTTTGCAAAAATGGTAAGAAGGTTTGTTAAGTGAGCTATAGAAAAGGCCAAGCAACTTTGGCTGTAAAATACGGCAGCCAAAAGCCCGCCAGGAAAGAAGAGGAGAGGGCTCTCGTGTTGGTAAAATGGAAAATAAACGGAATTCAATCCAAAGACCCCAAAGGCAGCCAGCAAAGGAAACTGCCAAGATGTTTTGAAAGTAAAAAATAAAGCCACTTTTGTTATTCCCCTGAAAGAGAAGTAGAGTGATGTTGATAAATGCTGCTTTATGTGCAGATAAAAAGCAAAACTAGGCCACCTGTAGTGAAGTTCAAAAACTACCAATTATGAAAGGAACAGGAGAGGCCACACAGGGCGAGTGCCTGAGAAAAAAGAAGAGGCTACTGTGCTAGCTTAAGAATAGTTTTATTGAAGGATTTGCCCTTTTATGTACTCGGACTCTCAAATGCTCACAGAATTTTGGTTTCTAATGTAACAGGTGGTCTGTACACACTGAACTTGAAATTTTAAGAGGACAAAACCCAAAACATAGGTATTCAAATTCACATTAAATGTAAGAATTAGGCAGATAACCTATGGAGACTATTCTTATGTACCCATTCTTTGGAGCTCAATAGCGCCGGTCATTGTATGGCAGGTGACAGTGCTCTAGCTTGAGCCTCCAGGAAGGGGCAAGTGCCATGTCCTCTCAGCTTCACTTGCCCCATCGCACTTCTCAGGTGGAGGCTGTTAGGGCTAAATGAGCTGGCCGTCTTATCTCCCACGTGAATAGAGGTTTGGAGCCACGGAGTAGCGCCACATGTCCAGGATATATAGAAATGAGAAATTGGACCCATCCCATTTTAAGGTATTAATAAGCCTATTTGGTTAAAACAAAATCACAATTTTGGGAGAAGTTCAGTGGTGCTTTAAGTTACTGTGGTTCCCTTTGAAGTGCAAACCAGGGAACGGGTAGTTCAGTTTCAGAGGGAATTGACTGAGCTGTAGATGAGCACCAAGAAAATACACTATTCACTGAATTTTGAAGATGAATATGTAAGTCAGAATTATTTTAAACTTTCTAGTTACTCTGGAAATTACATTCCCTGTTATGAAACTCCTGTATCAGAACTGAAAGCTACCATTGCTAATGTTTGTTCATTCTAGAGAGAGTTGAGATGTGTTCTGTTTCTGTTCTGCAATTATACGGAATAGTCCACTTTGCTGTCTTAATGTTAACGCAATAAAAAGTGATAAATAGTAGGTTCAATGTTGGAAGCAATGTAGTTATTTTAGATTATTTGTTTTTCTTATTCCTTTGTTTGGGTATGTTTTATTAACTTTCTTGGGGTATGGTAGGAACATGTTGGAAGCAAAGTAGTTAATTTGGATTGTTTTTCTTAATCCTTTGTTTTGTTTGAAATGTGTTTTTTCTGTTTGCTTTTTTAATTTTTTGATAAAGTTAAAAACATTAAAAAAATAGGTTCATCACTGCCTTTTTGTATTAATAGAGTTAATGAAACTAAGTTTGTAGTTTTGCATTGCTGCTAAAATAATTCATAGTTTTTATTCATTCATTCAACAAATACTGACTGCTCATTATGTACCAGCTACTGTACTAGGAGAATGATGTACTATGCTTTACAGTTATTAATAAAAATCATATAGTTGTAGAAATGGACTTCTGGTTATGTGATTCTCTTGAAAAAGGACACCCTTATTCTAGAATATAATATTATTTGCCCTTTTGGAACTTGTTATTCATAGGTTTTGCTGAGTGTTGTTTCAACTATAAAAAAATAGAAGTTTTATTTTAAAGATCTGAACTTTTGTGAAGAGGAGACAGTCTTTTCAATATTTGAAATTTTATTCTTTTTTGACATAAAACTATGGAACATGCAGCTAATCTATACCATGTTAGTATTCCTATAACAAAATAGGTAAAAGTATTTAGAAAGCAGTACCAGTAAAAGTTAACTCATTTCAAGCATTAGAGGTGTTAAAAAAAAGTTGACAGTAGTTCATAACCTGTAATTGTTAGATGTATATGATTTAAATGTTAAAATCCCACATTTTAAGGTAGCCTTTCTACAACTACAAACTCGTACACCGAGATTTTCTGTAGGGTTCACAAACCAGAGAAGTAGATAGAATGTGCAAGAGTCAAAGGATAAATAATGTTATAAATACATATTAGTTATATTACCTAATTAAACCAATAATCTGTTAATACAGCTATGGATTTATTTCAATAATTTAATTGAATATATTATTAATAGTGTAGTTGTTATGTTTTCCAGTGTTGGGGAAGTTTTTAAAGTTCTTCACTTTCATAGAGTCCAGATTGAACTGCTAGACGCTGAAACTCTCCTTCTGGGTTAAAAGCTTGTTTCACATCCAGACCTTTCCCATTGAGTGCTAAGTATTTGCTGAAAGTTGGTCGAACACGTAATTTCTTAGGAGCTGGTAGAGTTTGGTTTGGACGGGCTGAAATAAATCAAATAAAAGTTGTTTTAGAAAACCTGTTCTACACAAATTGGTGCAGTAGGTATTATCAGTCAAGGGAAGAAAAAAAGAAGAGTTGATTATGTACTGGGAAAATCCCTCAGATTTTTTTTAACCTAAAAAAATTTAGTTTTTTTTTTGTGGTTAAATATATATAACAAAGTTTGCCATGTCAAGCTTTTCAAAGTTAATTTTATTATGGAAATATATAAAGTAGACCATTTTTACCCTTTTTAAATGTACAATTCAATGACATTAATTACTTTTACATGGCTGTGCTGCTATCATCACCATTGATTATTCAATCTTTTTCATCACCCCAAATAGAAACTGTACTCATTTAGCAATAACTCCCTTTTCCCTATTCCCCAAAGTGCCTGGTAACCTCTGATGCACTTTTTGTCTCTATGGATCCTGTCATTCTAAATATGATGCAATACAATATTTGTCCTTGAATCTGGCTTATTTCACTTAGTATGTCTTCAGGGTTCATCTATGTTGTCGCATTATCAGAACTTCATTCCTTTTATGGCCAAATAATATTCCATTGTTTGTATATACTGCATTGTTTATCCATTGATCTGTTGATGGATGCAGGTTGTTTCCACCTTTTGATATCTATGAATAATGTTGCTATGAACATTGGTATACAAGTTCTGTTTGATTCCCGTTTGCAATTCTTTTGGCTGTGTACCTAGAAGTAGTCATATGGTAATTCTATATTTAACTTTTTGAGGAACTGCATGCCAAACTGTTTTCCACAGCAGTTGCACCATTTTATATTCCCCCAAGCAATGTATGAGGGTTCCAGTTTCTACAATCCTTGTTAACACTTGCTATTTTCTGATTTTTCTTTTTTTATTATAGACATCCTAGTGGGTGTGAAGTGGTATCCCATTGTGGTTTTGATTTGCATTTCCCTAATGGTTAATGATGTTGAGCATCTTTTCATATGCTTGTTGGCCATTTGTATATCTTCTTTGGAAAAATGTCTACTGGAGTCCTTTGTCCATTTTTAAATTGGGTTACTTGCCTTTTCTATTATTGAGTTGTAGAAGTTCTTGATATCTTCTGAATATTAAACCCTAATCAGATGTATGATTTGGAAATATTTTCTCTCATTCTGTGGGTTGTCTTTTAACTCTTCTGATAGTGTCCTTTGATATGTGCAAGTTTTTAATTTTGATAAAGTTTAATTTATCTATTTTTCCTTTTGTTACCTGGCTTTTTGGTGCCATAGTAAGAAACCACTGTCAAATCCAAGGTAATGAGGTTTTGTCCCTATGTTTTCTTTTGTAAGAGTTTTATGGTTTTAGCTCTTAATTTAGGTCTTTGACCCATTTTGAGTTAATATTTATTTATGGTGTGAGGTAAAGATTCAGTTTCATTTTTTTTGCATGTGGATATATCCAGTTTTCTCAGCCCCCTCAGATATTATACTCTGCTGGGTGTTGCAATTTTTATTATATTTTCCTGGTAAAATCCTGGGTCAACACCTGGGTTGACAGTATGACATACCTGTAACATCTAATCTTGTGTTGCATGTGGTTACTCCAGCTTCATTAACGGCAGACACAGTATACCACCCAGCATCTTTCTGGTTTACATCTTTTATCAGTAAAGTAACTCTTCCAGAGTTATCATGATATAAGCTAAAAAGAAACATTAAGAAATGAAATTTTGGAGTTACTTTTCCTATGGATTTTTATTTAAATTATGTCTGACCTACAGTGTCAGACTAATAACAACAAAAAGAACCCCTTTTGAAAATTCTGAATCTATTTTTAATCATTGCCAAATAGCTATTGGTTTTCTTGTATTAAATATCCCCCTTTAATTTTGTTTGTCATTTATTTTCTTGGCTATATCTCTTCATTATTTATGAAAAGGTAAGTTTTAGCTAACTTTATGCCTTGAATTTCTGATGAATCTGAATTAATGAAGTTTTATCATATTTCTAATACATATTTTTAAAGCTAGACAAATTGAGATTTGTACATGCATACTATTTATGATATATTTTAAAGTATATCTGGAGTCACCCAAATAATCTGTAGCTAAGTCTAGAAATACTTATCATACCTTATTCTGTCAGTGTTGAATTGTACCATTTCATTATTTCTTTTCCAGAAAAGCTTTGGTGGAGGTATAGCAGAGATCTGGCATTCTAGTTTTACTGATTCTCCCTCAAAAACTTTTTTGCTCTGTGGTTTGTAGATAAACATCGGTGCTCTTCTATGTTCTTTTGCTATATATTTAGAAAAAAAATTGAGTATATTCAATCAAACTATAGTATTGTGAAATTTGTACATTGATATAAAAGTTTAAAAGTTTAAACTTTAAAAAAGTTTAAAAAGCACAACAGTAATGAAATCCTATGTCAAAACTTTCTTTTAGCTTTCTATAAATAATATACATTGCTACTGTATTATTATACAATTCAGAGTTCTAAAACAATGAAATGACACATTGAATTTATTATCATATTTCATTCAAAGAATTTAAATAATATATCATCTTATCTATAGAGAGGTAGCATGAATGGTGGAAAGTGTACCAGACGACTTGGGTTCAAGCTCTCTATTTGCCCTACCAGTCATCCCAAATTGGGAAAAATGTGTTTAGTTTCTCTGGGCCTTTTTTTTTTATATATATATTGCAAAATAATATCCAGGAAATAGTGACTTCTTTGCCTACAACAGAAGATTATTGTGAGGATCAACTGAGATAATGAATGAAGAGACACTGTATAAATTGTAAAATAATATGTAAATGTCAGTTATTATTATGATTTTATTTTTTCTTCAAATACCTGAAGGGGAGGAGGAAATGATACTGCAATACAATAACCCTGGCTTTTCTGAAGGAGAAATGAGGAGATTGGACAGATGCTTTCCAATCGCTTTCAGCTCTAACATTATATAATTTCTGGAACTGTTTGCACAAAAGAGGACTTGCCCAAAGCTAGTCACTTGAATTGGGCTTTTCTGATTCCCAGCTCAACAGTTTTTCCCTTAAATTGAGGCTCCCTCAGTATATAATAATCTTAAAGACTTCATTATCTGATTGAATACAAACTCAAGAAAATTGTCTATCCTTTAACCTGATCAAACTTTTATATAATAAACAATGAATTGTAGCAAACTATATCCTGTGCAAACCATCATGATTTAAACTGTTAAAAATGGGATATATTTAAATTGGGGGGAAGTTTTAAAACAGGACATCAGTTTTATAAGAAGTACTCTATTAAAGACAAAT
>PVKY010010111.1:0-12851 GCA_004027775.1 Bradypus variegatus
AAAGGTTATGTCTGCCCAGGGGCTCATGGGTTGTGTGCCCCTTCCCCTCTCCCCCAGTGAGGTTCTCCCTTCCCAGCCCCTCTCCCCTGGGTGCAGCTGAATCTCACAGGGTGCTCTGGGGGATCTCACTGCCCACTTGTTGGGTGAGTTAGAGATGAGAGAACCCCTAAGGTCTGAAATCTCAGGACTTGCCGGCTTGGCCAGCCCAGGAGCCCACTGAGAACATCAGTTTGCATGTGCCAGAATGAATGCCCAGGGCATATATTGAGTTTAAAAATAAACCGCAAGCCCACCCTCACTCCCAGCCTTACAGCTCCCGCCTCCCTCCATCCTGCACATCTGTCCCTGCCCATTCACCAGCTCCCAGTTGCCCTCCTCTGCCCTCCCAGGCTCCCGCAGAAGTGAGAACAGGTGTCGTGGGAGGCCTGGGCCCCCATGGGACCCTGCAACGGGTGGCTGCGGCCTCCGGGGCTTCCAGTCCTGCCACTGCCTCGCTGTGTGTCTTTGGGCATGTCCCCGGCCCCCGTGCCTCAGTTTCCCCATCTGTAAAAGGCGGGGTCCCCTTAGCTCTACAAGCGACACACCTGCTTCTGAAACTTGAGTGGTTCGCCCGCCCCGGCAGGGTGAAAACCAGCGTGGGACCCGAGCTCCCAGCTCCGGGTGGCGGGTGCATTTGTTGGTTAGCACCCCGCTCCCCGCCCTTCCCCCCGAGAATCCGCGGGCTGGGGGGCCGCAGAGTGGGGGCGCAACGCTCCTCTCGCCCCGGGCCGGCTGGCTCCGGGGGGCGCCCGCGGGGGGGCGCGGGCGGGCGGCGGGGGGCGGAGACGCAGCGCGGCTTCCGCTCGGCGCGCCCTCCTCCCTCCTCTCCCCCCTCCTCCTCCTCGTCCTGGTCGGCGGCGCCCGAGGGGGGAGGCGGGAGGCGCCGGGAGCCGCGCAAGGAGCCGCCGCCGCCGCGCCATGGAGCCCAAGTGAGCGCGGCGCGGGCCTGTCCGGCCGCCGGACAACATGGAGGCGGCGCCGCCCCGGCTGCTGCTACTCGCGCTCTGCTGCAGCCTGGCCCCCGCCGCGGGTAGGTGGGCGCCGGGCGGGGGCGGGCCGCGCGGGACAATAGTCCCTGGGCTCCGGGGTCCGGGCGGCCCCGCGCGGCCAAGTGCGCGGCGCCGCCTCGGAAGCCACTTTGCAAGTTGGGGGCGAGTTGGGGCGCGCGGCGCGGGGGGCCGCCCCGTCGCTCTCCGCCGCCCGGGGGCCGCGCGCGGGCCCTTTGTCTCCCCGCCCGGGCCGTTCCCGGGGATGTCCCGGGCTGGCGATCGGGGCGCGCGGGCGGCTCCGACCCCGCCAGGTGCGCGCGGGCGGGTCCTCACCTGCCCCGGCGCGGGACGCGGGCCCCCGGGAGCGCTCGGAAAGCCTCCCGTGTCAGGGCCGGGCCGGGGCCGCGGCCGGGCTTGGCCCCTGGAGGCGTCGGGGCCCGCGGGGCCGAGCGCAGAGCGGAGCCTTTCGGCCCAGAGACAGGCCTGGCCGCCCTGGCTCGGGACTCGCGGGCGAGCCTGCCTCCTCTGGCCGCGCGGCCGGCCTGCGCGCTCCGGGAGCGGGTTGGAGTGGCCGCGAGAAAGTTGTGAGTCCGGGCGCGGCGCGTCCTGGCCTGTTGCTCTGCGTGCCTGTCGTTCCCCAATGGACTGACACCTGCCAGGTGCCCGGGCCACCCGAGCGACCCGTCTGGCCGCTGGCGCTCCAGACTGGGGCCTGGGCCGCAGCGGGCCGGCGTCCGCCTCGGGGGCCCGCAGTGCCGGGGGACGCGGGCCCCGCGCGTGGCTTTGTGGGGAAGCATGCTTGTGCCTCAGTTTCCACACCCTTTGGACGATCGAGGGCTGGGGAACTTTCTCTCCAACTTTTGGTGTGCCCCGAGGGGTGGAGTCGAGGTGAGGAGGACTCGGGTGAGGAGCCGCTACGTACTTCTTTAAATTTGGAGATTGCCATGTGGTTCTTGAAGCGAGTCTCTCGCTACCTCTGCTCTCATCAGAGGTGCGTGCTTTGTTTTTCTGGAGTGAGGGTCAAGTAGACCGGGCCGGCCAGTGCTGCGAGCCTCCGGGCTCCTGTTGATGGCAGTTTGGCGGGGAGGGGGCCCAGGTCCCTTTCGTCTGGGCGGCCTTAAGGCAAACAGCTGTCTCCTGAATATCTTCAGGGTGGATATTTACAGGGAGGCTGCCTGGCTGGCTTTGGGGGTCGGATTCCCGGTGCTGCAGCCCCTCCATTGAGGTTTGCACGACCCAGAAGTACAGCGAGAAAGCTCGGGGAAAGTTTCCGCAGATTCTCCCTGCTCACGAGACTCTTTTGGCACTTTCACCCCAAATTTATCCCCCTCTGGAATGGCACGTGTTTACATTTTTCAGCCCTGTCTAGTGCTTGCAAAACAAGGTGAAGACAAAACAATGACAGTATCTGCGCCTTTTCGTTGCGGAAATGCCTGGATCCTGAAGGCAAAAGGGGTTCTGGGGGAAGATTTTTGTTTTAAAGGTGGGGTTTTTAAGCCGGCTCTATTGCTGTTCACCTCACTGTAGCTTTTGGGGTGCCGTTGCTGGACATAAATGCCTGTTGCCCTGTGTGAGTCGAACCCCTAGAGAAAAAGAGTCCCCTCTGCAGAGTTTAGTTGTGTCTGAGGCAGAAAGTGGGTTCATTATGTTAGCACTAGAAAGCATGTCCACAGGAGGCATTTAGAAAGCCCAGGGGCCCCAGCTAATGTGGCCCAGTCCAAAAGTGAAAGGAAAAAATGAAAAAAGAGGAGGAATCTTGTGTCCTTGATGTGGTCTCGTCCCTGATTTTCTACATTAGGTCTGTGCCTCTGTCTGGGGTGAAGCTGGCAGGTCGGTAGCTAATTAGTTTTCCTGATTGCTTCCTGTTGCAGTTGGAAGCCTGAGCCCACAGAAATACCTTTGTTCTAGGGTGCCCAGCTCAGATGCCCCAGGCCTCTCTCCAGCCCTGCAGTGCGCCTTCCAGGATCTGTCCAGGTCCTCCCAGGTGGTTCCTGCAAGTATAGATGTTCCCTAAGGATGCATGGGGGAGAGGGTTGGGGTCTGAGCCCCCTGCCTGGCCCCCTGGGAGGACCCGGCAGACAGCAGTTAAATGCTGTGTGTGGATCTACCAAGGCCCCCCACCAAAGGACCCTTTGTTTTTCAAAGCAGGGCCCATGGGTGCTAACCCTCCCGTTCCCAAATCCAGGAGACGACCCAGCCCACCCTTGGGAGCCAGCGTTTGTGAGTGCTTCCCGCTGAGGCCCCCCTATTTCATTTTGGCAACCCCGGGTCACTGTCCAGGCACCTAGCAGGGGGTACACAACTGGAGCCAGAGGAGGGGTGGGTGGTGGGAGTAGGGGGGCTCCAGTTAAGACTGAGCATGGCTCTCCCCTTGGAGCCAGGAGTGTGAGGGCTTTGGGGTCAGACCAACTTGGGTTTTACCTGCCAGGTGTGCTGCTCTGTGCTGTTTGGCTTTGGGTGCATTACTTAGCATCTCTATGTCTTTTTGTCTTACTTGTTGGGTGCCTTTAGAACCACCCCAGGCCCAGGCAAGGAACTGGGGGTACAGTGGGGTCCTTGATCTTTTTGGCTTGGAAGGCTTGGAGGCTGTTATTGCACAGTCTGGATTTTCTTTTGTGACCTTCGCTGTCCTATCCACTGACTGATTGGTTTGTTCTGTAACTGTTATTGGGCCTCTGTGACGCAGGGCAGAGTGTAACGGGTTAGTTAACTGTGGCTGGGGCCTGAGCACCAGGTTCTAATCCCAGCCCTGCCATTTGCTGTGTGGGAATCACAGACAACCAACTCTGCCTTTCTGTGCCTCAGTGTCCCCTTCTGTAAAATGGGGACAGCAGTACTTCTAGCACTAATTCAGGGTGCTGGCACCTGCCTGGAGTGGTGTCAGGTCTTGTTTGCGTTGCCGATGCACTTTGGTGCCCGGCCCTGGGTTAGGTGCCAGGGATGGAATGGACTGTACTGGTAGATATGGTTTCCCGTGTGGAGGGGCAGGCAGGCAACAAGCTGGCTGTGCAGCTAGTGGAGAGGTGGGCTCGGCCACTCCCTCATCTTGGGGTGCCCTGCCTGGGTTCCCAGAGCCCCATCCTCAAGGACCGGGTGGGCTCCTCCACCAAAAGAGGCCAGCTCCCCACTGCAGTGTCCAGATGTGATTGGGGAGGCGAGGGAAGCTCCTGGAAAACCTTAGCTGGAGGAGAGTGGAGACACAGGCCGGAGTCAGGCCTGCCTGGGTGAAGCGTGTTGAATTGACCTTGACTGGCTCCTTCTTTCATCAAACTCGATCCGTGATGTCCTCCTGCAGTTTGGACACGGAAGCTGTTTTAGGCTGGGCTGCGGCACAGTCAGATCTGTCCTCAGATCCTCCTGCCCCCGTGCGGAAATGTGACGGCCGCTGGAGAAGGAGAATGTGGCAGGTGAGGGGGGAGTTCGTGCTGTTTCAATATTACAGAAAACCGAACAGACCTGACATTTGATGGTTTGAAGTTCACGAGGCCTCACGGATGAACTCTCAACACGCAGTCAAAGCGAGGGGTCTTCATCTTATGGATTGGCTCCTGTTGGAAAGCAGTGGGGGGCCTGCCCCATCCTGGGGGGCACCTTGGCCGGGTGCCCAGCTGATGTGTAGAGGCAGCTGTGGGCAGTGGTGGAGCCCACCCTGGGGTCCTTGCTTTCTCCTTGTCTCTGGAGAGTGATTTCCTGGTTCTTGGCCTCCGTTTTCTCATCCAAAAAGTTGGGGTGATGGTGTCTGCCTTGTGGGGAGCCCACTCTGTGAAGCAGTAGGGCCTGCAGGCTGTGCAGACATACAACGTGGGAAGGAATTTGAGGCGTCCTGCCCTAGGTATCCTGTTTTCCTTTCAAGAAGGTTCCCCCTGAGGGATGACTGTTGAAAAGTCCCAAATGCCTGTAGAGTTGGCGGCTGGGAGGGGGTTGAGATGTTTGGGGTCTGCATTGGGGTCTGTGTTGGGGCTGATTTTCCCTCAGGTGTGGCTGGCAGCCCAGGGCATGGCTTCAGCCGGAGAGACCAGAACTGTGCCACCCTGGTGTCTGACCTCTTCTTATTGAGCCCTCTGATGCAGAGAGTGGGGGGCCCTCCTTCCTGCAGGAGGAGTCAGAGGTTCCCCATGGCCCTTAGGCTGTGCAAATGGACGGCCACGTCCTTGTCCACGTCAGATTTGCACGCGCATACCTGCTCTTCTGCCCCATGCTGACAGCAGCCCTGGCATCTGTGTGGCTCCCTGGCCAATTGGTCCTGGTTTACCCATTGCCTCGTAGGGGGCAGTTAGTGCTTTGCCAGCCTGGGGGTGAGCGGGGTCTCAGGCTGGCACGTGTTGACACAACTTGGATGTGGCTGCAGATTCCATTTCTGCTGGTTCTCTGCCTCCCGCACGTTTGGGGCCTCTGGGAGGTTGTCATGGTGAAGTGACGGTGAGCCCTTTTCAGGCACCAGAGGGCTACACTACTTTGTGTGTTTTCGTATTTGCTTTATTGGTTGATGTTTAATGCAGTATTCATTTTTTGAGTGTCTATTTCCAGTTCACCTCAGTGTAATTTTTTAAAAAATTCAGTTTTATTGAGATGTGTTCACACACTTTACAGTCATCCATGGTGTACAATCAGCTGTTCACAGTTCCATCATATAGTTGTGCATTCATCATCACAATCGGGTTTTGAACATTTTCATTACTCCAAAAAGAGTGAAAATAAGAATAAAAACAAAAGTAAAAAAGAACACCCAAATCATTCCATCCCCCCCATCCCATGCTATTTTTCATTTTGTTTTTGTCCCCACTTCTATTCATCCATCCTGGATAAAGGCAGTGTGAGCCATAAGGTTTTCACCATCACCTTGGTGTAATTTTTGTAGTGGTAAAACTGAAGCAAGGAAGGCCCTCTTGAGGGACTGGGAAACAATGTGGAAATATTAAACTTCCCTACCTGAGGAATTCCTGATATTCTCTCAAGCATTGGGGACTACCAATTTAATAGGCCAAGCCCTCAATTTAGGGGTTTGCCCTTATAAAACTTATTCCTCCCTATCATTGTACCTAAGAGTCAACCCCAGAGAACCTCTTTTGTTGCTCAGATGTGGCCTCTCTCTATAAGCCAGTTTGGCAGGTAGACTTGCTGCCCTCCCCGCTATGTGGGACATGACTCCCAGGGGTGTAAATCTCCCTGGAAACGTGGGACAAGACTCGTGGAGATGGGCCTGGACTTGGCATTGTGGGATTGAGAAAGACTTCTTGGACCAGAATGGGGAAGAGATTTGAAATCTCTCAGTGGCTGAGAGATTTCAAATGGAGTCAAGAGGTCACTCTGGAGGTTATTCTTATGCATTATATAGATACCCCTTTTTAGTTTTTGTGTACTGAAATAGCTAGAGGGAAATATCTGAAACTGTTGAACTGCAACCCAATAGCCTTGATTCTGGAAGATGATCGTGTAACTGTGGACCTTACATTGTGTGACCGTGTGATTGTGGGGCCCTTGTAGCTCACACTCCCTTTACCCAGGGCATGGGCAGATGAGTAAGAAAATAAAGACAATAAATAAATAAATAATGAGGGTGAGGGGAGAAGGGATATGAGCTGTTTGGGATGTTCTTTTTAATTTTTGTTCTTATTTTTATTTTTTGGAGTAATGAAAATGTTCAAAAATTGATAGAGGTGATGAGTGCACAACTATAGGGTGATACTGTGAGCCAATGATTGTACATTTTGGATGATTATCTGATATGTCAATATATCGCAATAAAATTGCATTAAAAAAAACAACCAAAGCAGGGGTTCTCTCTGTGGGGACCGTGGTTTTAGCCTTTTGGGGTCTTGCGCCCACCCCTTTGAGAGTCTGAAGGAGGCTCTCTGCCCGGGAATGTGCCCATGCCACTTTGCACGCCATCTAGACCCCGTGGGCTCGGCGCTGTGGGGAGCTGACCTCCGCCCTTGTCACTGTGTCCTGGTGGGACCTCTGGAAGCTCTTCCATCTGTGCACCTCACTTTCCTCAAATGGCAAAGGAAACCGGTTGACTTTTCCTTCTCCGGAAGCCTGAGCCCTTTGGATCCCTCGGTGCCGTGAGACGCTTTCAGAGGAGGTGTCTTGCTTCTGCTGGTCTGTGTGGGGTCCTTGAAGGTCCGCCCAGCTCCACCCTTGGCCCCCCTGAAGTCCTCTACAGCCAGAGCCGGAGGCCGTGGAGACCAAGATGTGCCACTTAAAGGAGGGTGACCTCGAGTGGAAGCCAGGGCATCGGGGGCTCTCACGAGGGGACTGGTGCCCTGGATGGCGGGGTGGGGTGGTAGCCAGTGCGATTGGCCTGGTTTCCCTCCCACCCAGCCCTCCAGAGGGCCCCTAAGAACATGGCTGAGCCGGGACTCCTTCCTGAGTGTCTCAACTCCAAGTCGTGCCACGCTGCCGAAGGCCGAGCAGTCACTCACACCTGCGCCCCTGTGCAGCTGAGCCTGAGGCCTTTGGTGTCATCAGAAAACAGCTGTCAGGGTCCCATGTCCTCTTAGGGGCTGTGCAGTTGGGGGCTGGGAGGTCATGTGGTCAGACGGCCTGGTGTAAATCTGGCCACTGCCCATTCGTTGACCTGGGCAGGCCACTCCCACTTGCCCTGCCTCAGTCTCCTGTTCATAGACCAGGGATGCCAGTCAGAGTCTCCACCTGGTCCTTCTCTGTGGCCATTCCTTACGTGGCCGGGTGGCCATGGCACTGAGGCCCACAGACTGGCTTCTGTCCCCTCGTGGGGCTTTGGGCCGAGCTGACCTGTCTGCAGTGAGGCCAAAACGCATTCTCCCAACACTGGGTCTCAGGACATCTGACTGGTGCTCTCATGTGGGGGTCATCCTAGAGCCGAGGCCTGGCATCAGCCCGCCGCCCCTTCATGCTGGGCCCTGCGCAGCCCCACCCATGGGGGTGCCCGTGAGGAGCAGGTCTCGGACCCCCGGGTTGCCCGGAAGTACCAGGCAGATGGAATTCTCCAGGGTGGGGAGCCGCTTGGGTTTGAGACTTCCTAGGAAAATGGGCTGGCTCTTAAATCACTTCCCTGGGATCCACCATTTGGGTGTTTAAAACTTAGAACAACTTTCTTTTACAAATACCTATTTTTAAAAATGCAAGAACTGCATGAATACATAGAAACAACATAAATATTTACCATGCCCCTACCTGGGAGATGAGTGTCTTCTTTACTTCCTATATTATTTCTCTCCTCACTGATGACCAGATCTTTAACACGTTTTAACAGATTTTTTTTTTTGCCGGTTTGAATGTATTATATCCCCCAAAGTGCCCTTATCTTTGAAGTAATCTTGTGTGGGCAGACGTATCAGTGTTGATTAGATTGTAATTCTTTGAGTGCTTCTGTGGAGATGCGACCCACCCAACTGTGGGTGATGACTCTGATTGGTTAATTTCCATGGAGGTGTTGGCTCACCCATTCAGGGTGAGTCTCAATTAAATCACTGAAGCCATGTAAATGAGCTGACAAACAAAAGGAACTCTCTGCAGCTGAGAGTGACATTTTGAAGAGGAGCTACAGGCAAGAGGGACACTTTGAAGAATGCACAGGACCTGAGAGAGGAGCTGCAGACAAGAGGCAGTTTGAAGACAGCCGTTGAAAGCAGACTTGTGTTCCAGAGAAGCTGTGAGAGGACAAACACCCCGAGAGCAACTGAGAGTGACATTTTTGAGGAGCTGTAGCCCAGAGGGGAACACCCTGGGAGAAAGCCATTTTGAAACCAGAGCTTGGAGCAGACACAAGCCAGGTGCCTTCCTAGCTAACACAGGTTTTCCAGACGCCATTGGCCATCCTCCAGTGAAGGTACCCGATTGCTGATGCGTTACCTTGGACACTTTATGGCCTTAAGACTGTAACTGTGTAACCAAATAACCCCCTTTTGTAAAAGCCGATCCATGTCTGGTGTTTTGCATCCCAGCAGCATTAGCAAACTGGAACATGGAACCTAAACCCAATGATACTCTACCTGTTATCCTGGAGTCTTTTTCATGTGCTGACATGTCATAGATATTTTCTCTCTTGACTTGGAGGGCTCTTTCATTCTCTTGGAAAGCTGAGTGGTATTTCACAGAATGGGCAAACCATACTTGGTAACAGTGACACAACTGAGGAGACTTCGAGAGGTTGTTCAAGATTTTATTGCCGTAACAAGCCTTGCTGCGGTGTCTGTGTACATGGCACAAGGATTTTTTTTTTCATGGTGGCAACTTATTTTATTAGCTTTCAAAATTGAACTCCATTGAGATTCCTGTTGTTTTTCTCAATTCTAAACTTTCCATCATGCATTCTTTCTTTTTTAAAATTCGGTTTTATTGAGATATATTCATATACCATAAGTCATCCATGGTGTACAATTAACTGTTCGCAGTTCCTTCATATAATTGTGCATTCATCACCACAATCAATTTTTGATCATTTTCATTACTCCAAGAAGAATGAAAATAAGAATAAAAAATAAAAGTAAAAAAGAACATCCAAATCATTCCACCCCCACCCCCTAGTCCCACCCTATTTTTCATTTAGGTTTTGTCCCCATTTTTCTACTCATCCATACTCTGGATAAAGGGAGTGTGTAGTTAGTCCATACTGGTGAGGCACTATGTTGGTCTTTGTTTTCTGGCGTACTTCACACAAAATGCTGTCCACAAGATCTGTTCACCTCTTTGTGATTCTCACAGCTTCACTTCTTCTTGCAGTTGCTCAATATTCCATTGTATGCATACACCACAGTTCACCATCACTGATGTTGATGTACCCTTAGGCCACCTCCGTCTGTTGCAAATCATGAATACTGCCTCCATACACACCAGTGTGCAAATGTCCATTCCCGTCCCTGCTCTCAGATCTTCCAAGTATACACCCCATAATGAGGCTGCAGGACCTTATGGCCCCCGCATACTTAGCTTCTTGTGGAAACACCACACCGTCCTCCAGATGGGCTGCACCATTCTGCTTCTCCACCAACAGTGAATAGGTACATCCCTCTCTCCATGTTTTCTCCATCACTTGTATCCCTGTTTATATTTTTCCCTGCAGTTTTATAGAGATATATTCACATACCATACAGTCATGCACAGTGTACAATCAGTTGTTCACCGTATCATCATAGAGTTGGCACAAGCATTTTTGTAAGCTGCAATTCCTGCACAAAGTGTACGTCTGTTTATAAGTTGTTTTATGTGAGGTGAAATTCACGTAACATGAAATTAGCCATTTTAAAGTGAATAATTATGGCACTTAATACCTTTTGCAATGTTGTGCAACAACCACCTCTATCCAGTTCCTAAACATTTTCATCACCCCAAAAGGAGGCTCTGGGCCCATTCAATGGCCACTCTCCATTCCCCCCTTCCTCAGCCCTCGGCAACCACCAATTTGTTTCTGTCTCTGGATTTACCTTATCTGATATTTCCTATAAATGGAATCATACCACACATGGCCTTGGCGTCTGGGTTTTTTTCACTTGGCATAAGGTTTTTGAGGCTCATCCATGTTGTAGCTTGTGCATTTATAAGTTTTAAAGTTATTGACAAATTCCTCCAGAAAGATTGCACCAGAGTATACCCATACCAAGCATCTATGATAGTATGGGTTTTCCCATATTCTAGCTAATGCCGGAAATTTCCAGATATGAATTTTTTTTTTCCAATTTGAGTTAAAAATTATAGTATTTCAATTTATACTTCCTTCTTTACTGGTTTCTTGGTCATTTGTGTTTAGTTTACTGCAGATTACCTCTTCTTTTCTTGGGCCCATTTTTCTTTTGAGTTGTTTATCTTTTTTTATTATTTGTAGACTCTATTTGGTGTGAATATTCATTCTTCGTTGTACGTGTTCCAGCTTTTCCTTCTAGTCTGAAGCTAGTCAGTCCTGTATCCTTGTTTCGGGTGGGAGATGGTCATAAAGACATGAAAACATTTTCATGTAATCAGGATTTCATGCTCTGTTTCTCTACCCCCAGATTATAAATAATGTACTCCTTTATTTTCTTCCAGGACTGTTAACTGTTTTGTTTCTTAGCCTTCAGATGTTATTTTTGTCTGGAAAAAAAGTTTTTTTATATGGTATGAGGTAGAGATCTGAATCGTCTCCCCTTACCCCTGGCTAATATATTGGGATTATTTCAACACTTTTACAGAATGTTCCATCCCATCCCCTTTCATTTAAAAATACAACTTTTTTTTTATATACAGTGTCCACACACGCCTGGCTCCTGATTCTGACGCCCATCCTGCTCCGCTGACCCTGGGTGTCTTTTCTGTACCAGCACACTGCTATGTTAACCTCAATAGCTTTATAGGATACATTAAGATAAATTGTGCAAATTCCTCCCTCACTGTTCTTTTTTAAAAAAATATGTTGACTGTTCTTACACGTTCACTCTTTTGTGATAAACTTTACAGTCAGTCCAGCTTCTGTCCTTTGATCTCTTGTTCTGGAGACAGTAAACAATGAAATTCAACAAGTGCCCAAGAGCGGAGCAAGCTGGTGTCTGACTGTGGAAATAAGTTCATCTATGGCGAAGGAGCTGGACTCGACATTTTTGGTCTTTGTTGAGCATATAGAGGTGATTTTTTATGCCTAATTGCCTGTGCGTATGTACTGCTTGCCTTCTGGCTGGCCAGTATCTACTTGGGAAACAAGCCCTGATGCAAACTCATTTCAGCATTAACCTGGAGGCAAGTATAATTACTGAATAAATTACCGCCCTCCTCCCCTAGTTCATTCCAGAACAAAATGTGAGCCACTTTAATTTCTTCCATGGGCCGTACCCCTCTATTAGCCCAGGCGGGGAGGCGGGTACCTGCCTAGCGAAACTCTCAGGAAATTGCTCAATGGGGTGTTAATAGCTGCCCGAGCCCTTGGCCCTGTGTGCCCTGGCAGAATGCATCAGCCTGGGTGACGTCCAGGCTCTGTCCACTCCTGGCAGCCGTCACCTTGGATTCCTCCCTGGGAAGGAGCGGGTGGTCCCCGCGGTGGGAGCCAAAGCTCAGTTTCCTCCCTGCAAGGTGGTTTGGGAGCAAGATTTATTCTAGAGCTCGCTTTGGTGGGAAAAGATGGTTTCTCTGAACTTTGCCACACACCCCCGGCCTCTCCCGGGCTCCTCTTACTCAAGGTGGGACCTTGGATGGACTTGGGCGCGTTCTCGGTTCTCCAGACGCAGGCTGGTGCCACTTCCTGCGGACAGGAAGCCCGTCGTGCTCGTTTCCTCCTGCCTCTCCACCTCCCGCCTGGACTGTGAGTTTCCACATACAGGCCCCACACAGATTCCTAAGCTGTGGAAGTCTAGATTTGGAGGGGATGACTGCATCAGCTTCTGGCGGTCTCTAGAATCTTCTTGCTTTCTAGAATCTTCTCTCGGCCCATTTATCCATATACTCTGGCCAGGTTAATTTTTCTAGAGCTAATTTTCCGAAGTGTCCCTTGCTCAGAAACCTGCCCCAGCTCTCCGGCGTCTAAAGTTGGAACTTCCTGGCCTGGTATTCCATGTTGCCCCTGAGCAGACTTCAGCTGGTCCCCTACGGTCTGGTGGTGTGAGCGGCTGCCTCAGAGTCCGGAACCTTCCCTGGTTCACTTGCGCTCTGCCTGGGAGGGCCTGGAGGACAGGGCTGTCTTTCTCCCGGACCCTCAGGCCCTGGCACGGTTTGTGGTGTGCTGCCAACACTCAGAATCTGCTCTGAGGTTATCCTTGGCCTCCTCTCTCCACTGAGCTGTCGTACCCGCCTTTCCCTCCTCCGACTGCTGCTTCTAGCTGTCGTGAGCTCCCTCCCCCTTCCTGAAATCCAACCCGCTGTGCTTCCCAGTGTGTAGACCCC
>PVKY010010112.1:0-12850 GCA_004027775.1 Bradypus variegatus
ACTTTCTCTAACTAACCAGCAGATGGCATCTGTGAGTCACCTCTTCTCCTCAAGTCGGTTCTCCCCAACTTTGACTTTGTGGTGTGTGGGGGTCTGGTTCCTGTGGTGTCCAATTGGTGCTTCCCGTCTGGGTGTGTTGTTGGTGCTGTCTGCCCTGAATGTGGGGTGTGTGTCTGAGCAATTAAGGAGGCAGGGCAGCTTTAATAATCAAACCTCCCAGGTGTTCCTGGAGATTTAAGGCTGTTGCAAGAGTCTAAACCTTCAGTTCAGTCTCACCACAGATTGTCTCTGCCACTGACCCATAAGTCCTTGGTATTAGAGTAGGGTCCCTGGGATTTCCGAGTGGGCCCCTCTTCTAAGCCGTGCCCTCCCAGGGCCTCTGCTGATGGAAGGCTGTACTACATCACAAGTGTGTGCCATCCCTCAAGGGAAGCCCTGGGCTGCTGGGCCATGCAGGGGAGTTTCCAGCCTGCTGTAAAGATGGCTGAATGGGGCATGTTAATTTCCCCCTTTTTGCACAGTTCCACCTTCCCAGTGCTGGGACAATTAGCTGTGGGTGCACAAAGGGCTATTGCCCACGCTTGATATTGTGGCACATGCGCGGTGTTGCGGGAAACACTTCCCGTCACACTGGGTCCCTTGGCACGGCTCTGGGCTGTGGCTCCAGCCCCAGGCAGGAGCGTCCCCAGCCTGCTGGGAAGATGGCTGCAAGGGGAGTGGTTTTTTCCCCTTTTTGGCTCAACTCTGCCCTCCTCGCTCTGAGACAATTAGCAGTGGGCCACGAAAGGCTATCTGCCACGCCACCCTTCACAGTGTGGTTCTTGCTGCCTTATCTGCAGCTGCTTTTGGGGTTTTTTTAAGAAAAGAACTAGTCCATCTCCAAACTCCAACCCACAATTTCTCCACACTGCAGCACAGCTGCTGGACATTCAGCCAGCTCACTCACTCGTTTCAGAATGCAGACTCCCAGTTTCACCAAGTGCACGGTCCCTGTAGATTTAGCAGACCTTGTCCAGCTGGTGCATCGCTGGAACCAGTGTTCTGGGTCACTTTTGGGTTTTTATCTAGTATTTTTCATGGAGGTGTTTTTTGCCCTGTCTCACCTAGCCACCATCTTAGGTTCTCTTCCACATAAAGTTTTAAGGTTAGTTTTTATTAGATCTGGCAGTAAGACCATTGGTGAGTGTGTGTCTGCAGGTAGAACTGAGCCATGTTCAATGTTGAAGCTCATGGATCAGAACTGCACCTTTCTTGACTCTCACTATTATGAAAATGGAGACACAGGGCTGCGGCAGGGGGAGGTGGGGAAGGGGAAGGTAGAAGTTAGCTGCAGTGGCCTGGGAAGTGAAGGGAAGAGAAAGGAAGAACAGAAAATGGTGTTAGCCTTCGAGAAACTTGAATGAGGAGAGGAGTGTCCTGTCCTTGCCACATAATGGTTGACCCAACCACATACTTGAGGTTGGCATCTAATAAGAAAGATCTGGGGACATTTCAGCTCTGTTCATGGAAAAAGTCCTGCAGTCTCTTAGCCATTCACACCTAGCTGTCTCTCTGTTGGCTCCATTCCTGTGTTTACTGCAATCCTGATACTTTGGGGCGTTAATGACCTCTGCTTTCCCCTTTGTCTTAACAGCCTTAACTTCTCAGCATTTTCTTTAGGATCCAAGTGCCTAAAGACTCCTCTAGGCCTGTTATACCCCTCTCCAAGGAAAGACGGGAAAAGAAGAGAGAAAGATACGGCAGGTGCTAGAAGGGACAAGGAAAGGGTGGGGGAAGAAGGCATCTTTTCTTATTTTTTTGGATGAGAGAGATGCTGAAGATGGAGGGAGGAAGACAGGGGATACTTTATGTAGGGTTGTCCCTGGGGAGATGAAGAGGATGAATCCAGGACATGGGTGAAGGAGTGGACTCAAGTATCAGGAGGGTCACTTATTTCTGAGGCCAGAGCTAAGTAAGGGCTTAAATGCAAGTAAGTTTGCAGCTGGTGGCAAATGAGATAGGAATTTTAAAATATATGTTATTGTCAGTATTGCTGTCTTAGAAGAGTGAAGATGCAATTGGTTCACATTTATGGAGTCCCTATGTTCCATGCAATGTACTTGGCATTTTCATACAATATATATTTCAATCCTCACAAATATTTGAGTCACATGTATATAGTCAAAACATGTATCAACTTCAATTTATATTCAGTAGTGTGTCATATTTTTCAAACTTCTTTGCTTATATTTGATTTTTCCAGCAATTGTTGGGGTATTATCTCCTCATTTTACAGGCAAAGATGCCAAGGTTCAGAAAGTAACATAATGTGAGTGGCCTTAGGTCTTCTGATTCTACTCTCCCAAAGGAACTATTATTTCAATGCATTAAATTTTAAAAAGAGGTTTGAAGATACAGGGCATTTAAACAGCTGGTGTGTTGGCAATAACAAAATGCCCCCTCAGCCTAAATAGCAGAGCAGAGCTTTGGAGCATTGGAAAGGGTGCCATATCCCCAAAGTCAGATGGGATGCTAGCCACTGACTCAGAGGAACTGAGGTCTGAAACGAATTAAGAAGCATCAGGTTTCCCACCCCACGAACATTATGCTGGCCAAATCTGCATTTTCTAGATCACTTTTTCTTTTCTTTCAAAAGATCTGAAATTTTAAAAAATTTAATCAAATTGGAACAAAATGGAGATTAGTACTGCTCCGTCTTAGGAGGCAGTGTTTCATTGTTCTCATCAGATTTTTAATAGAGTACAGCGGGTCCATTACAAAAGGGATCAATCTCCTCTTTTCAGTTATTACTATGGATTAAATCATAATCCTCATCCTTCAGAAAATAAGACAGGCCATTACCATTACAACAGAGAGACCATAAAATGCACGATCCCAGTTCCTCAGCACCAACCTTCAATAGGGCTCTTGGGTACTCTGGAGTTACATTAAGATCTGCAATTTATCAGCTACGTTTCTTGAGCACTGATCCTGTCTCTTTGCTGAGCACTTTGGCTACATTATTTAATTTAACCATCACTACAACTCTTCAGGGTAGGTACTACTATCATCTGCAATTTCCACATGAGGAGCCTAAGGTATCCAGAGGCTAAGTGACTTTCTCTGCTAGTGAGCTGCAGACAGGATTTGAAGAAAGGAACTAGCACCTTGGGTAACCTGGAGATGGCTCACAGGTGGCTCTTGAAATCCTGTGGTTGGAATGAAACTGGGGGCTTCTAATACAGAAAGAAAAAGAAGAGGGAAGTGTGGTGGCTAGTGTTAGATGAAGTTCCTGTGAAGGGTCTGTGCCAGTCACTTGGGGAGACAAGGTTGAGCCAAACAGATAAGGTCATGCCTCAACTTGGGCTCATAGACTGGTGGGAAGATTATGGTCTGGTCTATAGGTTGGTATTGTTTGGTCCTATTTAGTTCTTAGTTATAACTTTAAGGGATGCTTAATAGTTGTATAATTTTTTAATTTTTTTTTGTCCTTGTTAAACATTCAGAACATTATCTCTTTTTTGGGTATTTAGATTTTATCCAGTATGGATAAAGAGACAATTCCCATGTATACTTTTTGGTTTCTACAGAAATATTTTCTTAGAATAAATTTCTCTGGTGCAGTTACTAGATTGAAGGGTATGAATATCTTTATGGTTCTTCCAATACATTATCAAATTTGTTATTTATTCAACAGTACTTTTTGAACATCTACTATAAATCAGGCTTTACACTAAACACTAGGGATACACTACGAACATCAGGTTTGGTCCTTGTCCTCCAAAAGCATACAAATTTATGTTACTAGAAATGTAAACTTTCAATTTTGGTGCAAAACTGGCACCAAAATTTTAACTTTTTTTTTTAGTTGCATCTAATTTTTATTTGCATTTAATACTTGGGGATTGCATTCTATTTTCTTCACGAATTATCTTCTTGTGTGTGAAATATCTTTGTTCATTTTTATATTCTATTTGTTTTCTTATTCCTTTCATTCCCTACAAATTAATTTTCATTACATTTTAGAATGAATTTTAGAGTGAATTACAGAATGACTACTTTAACATCCATTCAACTTCTCTATATAGTTGGGGCCATTTCTGGTTTCTCTTTTGATCCCATTGAATACATTTCCATTATCTGCACTTTTAGTCCCTCGTTTTTAACACCGTTGCTTTATAATTTTGGTTTCATTTGTCTGTATCATTGCTCTGGTTATTTTTCAGAATGTATTTTAATTATTGTGTCAAGTTTCAGAGTCTTAGGGGAATATTTATTGCAATTGAGTTAAATCTTATAGCATCGGCTTTGGGGTTCTATTTGCTATCTGGAGTTCTTAATGGAGTTCCATTTGCCTTGCACAAATTTCTTAACTCTAAATCTGTTTCTCATCTGTAAACTGAGGATAATATCAATATTTATATCATAAAGTTTTTCAGGGTTAAATGAAAAAAAATCTATGTAAGACTTCTCCTACAATTCCTATTTCGAGACTTTTTGAACACAAAATACAAAAAAGTGTTAATTATTCTGACTTACTTTAACTTGGGGGCAAATATCCATTTTTACCATTTGTTTGCTGTAAGTTAGATAAACTATGCTTCTTTTATATCAAGCAACGAAAAGCATGTCATTATCACTATTCCCTATACTATCTTAGCGCATTGCCCGCAATATCCCATATTCCCTCCGCTTCTTCACCTGGGACTTAGAGGGCCCAAGCGCCAAGCTCTACCGGAGCCGGTGGAAAGGGCGGGACCCATCGCCTGGGCGATAAGAGCAGGGCTGGCCTAGGGTTTAGACCTCCAGCGACCAGAAACCCAACGACCAGCGCTTCCGGGAGGCGGGAGGAACCGAAGACGTGATGCCTGACGCGATCTCAGCAGCCAATCAGAAGGCGGGGCGCCCATTCGAATCGCAGCCACCGCCGTAGCCGGCGGCCGTGAGGTGAGAGCGGTGGGAACGGCTTCGAGGAATGGTGTTTGTGAGGTGGGGGCCCTGCGGAGGGGCAAAGGGCGGGTGCTGGGCAGGGGAGAATGTGGTCGCCCGCTGCGGAGACCGCTGGGGTGCGGCCGGGTGGTCTTAGCTCCGTTCCCCCTCTCGCCCCGGAATTCTGGGTCGGCGGCGAAGGTATCCCCTAGAGGAAGGGCGTCGGGGGAGCGCGCCTCTTTGGGGTCCGGAAAGCCAGACTTCAGGGCCCCTTCACCCCTTGAGTGTCCCGAGTTGGTTACATTCGCTGTCACAACCTCATTAGAGACCAGCTGAAGAACAGAATCAGAAGGACGTTTTGGTTTTGATTGTGACTTATTTTCCTTGTTTTCATTCCAGTCCTGTTTAAAATCTGGTAGCGAAACTCTCCAGACAAATAAAAACCTTACTGATTTGTGTAAGTAGCAAACAGTTTTTAGTTGCAGTAGAATTTTCAGAATTTTTTATTGTCTTTGAATTCATTTCATAATAGGAAGATTTTGGTACTTGAGTTGAAAGGTCTACGGGATGCTCATAACCTGACGAAATTTTTGTAATGATGTTTGTTATTTATGTAGAACTTTCACAGATTTACTTAAAAAGTAACTTCTGTTAATTTGTTTCTTGATAGCAGTAATCTATGGAGTGGTTTGAGCAAGTGTCATTTTATAATTTAGTATCAGGTTTGCAAATTTAAAGACTTGTTTATATCAATATAAGTTTGATGCAGAGCTGACTAGTAGAAGCCAAACCTCTTAGTTGTCACTGCTGTTCTTTTTCTTTTAAACTTTAATACCTGATAGATATTGTGTTAGACACCTGTTACATTAGAGGGCATACTGTCTACTTATCTACTCTTGCATGGTTTTCACCACAAGCAGTTAATTTACAGTACTTATTGTATTTATTGTCTGTGGTATTTACTTGGGAGTAATTTACCTTGTGATGCCTCTCAGTTTAATCTCTATTAAACATTCCTGTACTGAACATACATTTAGCAGGTATTTATAAAAATGTTTTTTTCCTGACTCTGGCTTAGGTGCTACAGTTTCCTTTAGTTTTCCTACTTCCATATTTGGAGATATTTTTAAAAAGAAACAAACAAAACTTTGCTGATACAGCACTTTTTACATCTCTTCCATCACTTAGCATATTTGGCCTGATATAAGGGTTAATCTGTATATTCTTAGACTAAGGAAATAAGAACAGAGTCTTCTTTTTGAAACCCTAATGGTTATTAGGGCCTCATGTAATGGGGCTCAGTAAATATTTGTTGAGTAATGGTTATAAGCTCTTTGCCAGCAGAGATTTGTCTGAAGCTGTTTCTGAGCTGGAGATTGGGTCTTGGAGCCTCAGGGTTTCCTTTGAAACACTGAAGAGGACATGATTCCACTGTCAGAGGAAAAGGACTCCTCTAAAGAGACAGAAAGAGCAGAAAAATAGGGAAAGTAGGAGAGTTGGGTCCATGAAGAAATAGAATGTTTGAAGATGACAGTGCCCTGGACTGTTAAATGTAGGCGAGGAATTGAAGTGTTGTCATCATCACTTTATTCTAAATATTCCTCTTACACAATGTGAGATTCTCTGTAGATTTTTACAGCCTGTTTGTAGTCTGTGCAATCTAAAATTTTGTGTGTGTGTGTGTGTGTTTTAGATATTTTGGGAAACTGAGATGTAAGAATTGTCTGGAAGTCAAATGAACATCCAAAGAAGAGCTTAGGTTCTTCATCTACATTCTTTTAAAAAATAACTTGCTGTCAAAATGTCATTCTACACTGCTCATAATCGAAATAACGGTGATATCCTTGGAATTCCTTCTTCCCCAAAGAATTCATCATTGAATGTTCTCACCCACAATAGCGGCCTTAAACTACATTTGAAATCAGATACGTCAGAATGTGAAAATGATGATCTGTTGTTGAGATCTGCAAGTAAAATCAAAGACATAAATGGCACTTATGTTATTTCTGCTTGTAAAAGAACTGGAGATATTCCTGTTACCCCTAATCCTGCAGAAAGACTGGCACTTCAGAGAAGAGCTACCAGGAAAAAAGAATCATCTTTGCTTTGTAGTGAGTTGGAAGACAATATTGAAAAAACAGCAGAAACACGTCTCACATTACAACGTCGTACTAAAACAGATTCTGTGGAAAAGTGGAAAAGAGCACAGAATGTGGGAGGTAAAACAGAAAATAATTGTGCTTCACAGGAATCTAGTAGAAACGTGAAGAGTGTAAAAACTGATAAAAACTCCTTTGTTGTATCTTCCATACCTTTAGCTGATCCAAAAGACAACCAAATGATGGCTGATGAAAAATGCAAAGAAACATTTTCTACCCCCAGTGGGGCAAATGAAAATACTGACCTTAAGTACTTGAGTAATAAAGTGCTCATTGGTTCCCAGAGTCGGAATGAAGTTGCTAGAACAGAACACTTGGCAACAAAACCTATTCAGAGTAAGTTGGATATCAAAGTGACTGGCACAGGGAACTTACATCACAGAAGTACTGGAAAAGACATTGTGAAAAATTCAAATAATAAATTTGGAAGCTTAGGAATAGAAAGAACACCCATAAAATGTATAACAGAACACAAATCCACACCAAAGTCTAGCATGTCTCAACTTAGGAGCCCAGCTTCTTTGATACTGAGAAATAGGACACTTAGTCTTCAAGTGAAACAAAGGCCAAAAAGTTCTCTTCTTGCAAATAAAAGGGAGAGGTCACAAGAGAAAACACTCAATACTGAAGAAGAAACTGCACTTCAGAACACGTTCACTGAGACAGATCCCTTAAAAGTAGAGAATACTCAAGTGACAGTGGCAGTACGCATAAGGCCTTTCAGCAAGAGGTATGTACACCTTTTAAAATCTAAGGCCAAGATAGTGGTATATTATGCATCTTTAATTCTTCTCTGCCTTTGGAAAGTCAGCAATTCCTGTGTCTTCCAACCTTTTGCAATATTTTTATATAGAGAGAACTTTCAGGTTTAGTTGTAGTTCATTGGTTATTTTTGATGGTTGGCTGTAAAATGAACACCTTGAAATCATATTTTGTATATGTAAATCTTTCTAGATATGCTGCTTTTAAAAAGTTCACTTAAGTCTGTAATGCAGTCTGCTTTCAAATCTGCTTTATATGGTGAGATCTTCTATCTTTCCCATAAAAAGTGCCCTAACAGGTCATTCATTCCCCAAAGAGGTCCTTCCAAACCGCTTTCTTGAGCTGTGATCATTTATCTCTATTATCATCTCAATTGATATATCATGGTTGCAAATACTTTGATTTATTAGATTTGATTTTGATAGCAAAACTCCACAAAAGGATTGTGGGTGGGACATGACAGATTAGGGATAGGGTTGAAATGGTTTTAAAAATGTGAATGTGGCATCTAATTATTTTTAAATATTTTAAGGAGGACAGTAAAAAACAGGGTCAATGGTTTTTAACTTGATGATATGTATCTAAGCAAGTTAAAAGAGGACATGGTAAACATTATAGTGGGGCAGGAACCTCCAGCTTGAGCCGAAAGGGTCAGTAGTTAAAGGTAAGTCATATGGTGCAGTAAGGGCTAATACTGAAAATGTGGGGTTGATGAGAGGACTGAAGGGGGGTTGATATGGAGAGGGTGGGGGAACAACCTAACAGAAAAGTCTCAAGAACCATGATAGAAAGAGAGGCAACAGAAAGAACAGAGGGAGTAAGGGCAAAACTCAAGACGGGAGACTACATTGGAAGGCACTTAGTAAGTGACCTAGAGCCTGATGCCATACTCATCAGACAAGCCCTAGAAGCAGGGCCAGGGTGGAGGGGCACTTGTCAAATTGATGAGGCAGGTGGTTTCCAGGTAAATTCTGCTCTAATGCAGAGTTGAGGGGAAAGGGATATCTGGGACCAAAGACTGATTGCTTTTCTGAAGATCTAGAGTTAAGTAAAAGATTTCAACCGAAGTCTGAGGTAGAAGAAAGATGAACATGAAGATCAAGGGAGAGAATCTAGAGGAGGGAGGGACTTTTGGATTAACCTTGACAATAACTAATAGCCAGAAGAGACTTTTATGATTCAAACTTTTGTTCAAGTTTGTTGAAATTATGTATACTAGTTTAGGTGTACTTTTTATATCCTTTGGGAATCATATCCAAAATAATTACAGTAACTTGGTTTCTTGGTGTTTCTTTTCAAAGAGAGAAGATTGAAAAAGCATCACAAGTGGTCTTCCTGGATGGGGAGGAAATAACCGTACAACATCCTGACTTGAAACACATTTATAATTTTATTTTTGATGTTTCATTCTGGTCTTTTGATGAATGTCATCCTAACTATGCAAGCCAGACGACTGTTTATAAGACGCTGGCATTACCTCTCCTGGAAAGAGCCTTTGAAGGCTACAATACCTGTCTCTTTGCTTATGGTCAGACTGGCTCTGGAAAATCATATACGTAAGTTTTATTGCAAATATAATTATCCAGAAATGTTTAAATCTTCTGTTGTGAGATGCAGCATAGTGTGATAGAAAGAAGATGGTTTTGAAACCACTCAAATCTGGGCTTGAATCTCATCCATTTTACATCTTAGCTCTGCGAACTTGGGCAAGTTACCTAATTTCTGGGCTTAATTTGCATGAGACATAGTTTACCTTGTAAAAATCATTGGACCCATTTTCCTGCAAATTATACCTCGTGTTGTAAATTGAAGTCCAGAGAGATTGCTTGTAAGTATTAATTGTGAAAATTTAAAATAAGGCATCCAATAAATGGTAGCTATGATAATAATACCTGTCCTAGAGGGGAATACTCAGAATTTTAATGATAGCTAACATGTATTGAATTCTTACTATATTCCAGATGCTATACTTGCACACCAGCTCTCTGAATTAGATACTTTTATTATTGCCATTTTACAAAAGAGGAAATTAAGGTTTAGTGAGGTTAAGTATCTTGTCAAATGTCATAGTGAAGTCAGGATTTGCTTTCAGGCAGATTTTGCTTCAGAGCTCAGGTTCTTAGCTATTAACTCTTAGATTTAATTAGCTTGCTCCCTCTTCCCTCCCTAACTCATTTCCCAAAGGAGGACTTAAAAAAAAAAAAAAAACCTAACAAGTTTTATTTTCTCCCTATTCATAATGTATTTTCCAGGATGATGGGATTTAGCGAAGAACCAGGAATAATTCCAAGATTTTGTGAAGATCTTTTTGCTCAAGTAGCCAAAAAACAAACTCAGGAGGTATGTTTTCAGAGTGCTTGCAAGCCTGCATCTTGAGTCAGAAAACAGTCAAATGAAGTTAGACTCAGAGTCATAGCCACTAAGGAAGTATTTGATGGAGGATGTAGTTCTAATTTCTAAATCATTTGCTTTTACAACAGTAGTCTAGAGAGGGAGGGTGTGGATTCTAAATTTAGAATTGATTCCTGCTGGTGGACAGTGATAGAGGGATTCATTTTTTCTGTCTTCTCTACCTTTCTCTGCTTTATTCCTTTTTTGTATATGTAATGGTTCATGTTGTGGTAGTTGTGTACCACTACTGTAGGTGCCTCTGAAGTCAGATAGGCAGACAGACTTAACTAAGGACAGCGAGCTCAAATTTAGATAACATGAATGGAAGCTAGACTTTATTAAACCCAGATTTGACTTCAAGGGGCATACTCTTTCCACTGAACTACATCTGAGAAGCCTGTGCCAGCTCCCCTTTTCTCTTACTGATTTTACACTCAGCAGATATTTACTGAGCATATACTGTTTGCCAGGCAGTCTATTACACCATTTTGCCCCAAATTTGCTTGATTGTAAGAATCACCAGGATTGGAGTTCCTGTGTGTGCACTTGTTAAAAACCTCTTCTGGAGAGTCTGATTCATTTGGTCTAGATTAGAGCCTAGGAATTTGTAAGTTTCCTACTTTTCACTTTGTATTTCTATGATAAGAGAAATTGGGAAAATATTGTGCTAGATTTGGGAATACGGAAATAAAAGACCCAGTCAAGGAAGTATAAGGGGAGAAATGGGTCAGTAAAAAGCCAATTATAGTCAGTGTTATGATAGGGTAAGAACAAGGTTGGAGGGAGATGGGTTTCCCAGAGGAGAGAGTTTCTGAGCTTAGTTTTGAAGAACACATAGCAGTTTCTAGGTGAAGAAGAGGGAAGGATATTCCAAGCAGAAGGAGCAACTTGTGCAAAGATGTGAAAGCAAGAAAGACGGAATCTTTGGGAATCTATAAACTGTTTACCTTGTTTTGAGCATGGAGTTTGAGGGTGATGAGATGAAACTGGAGAGGAGGGCAGAACCTGGCTCAGGAAGGGCTTTATGAACTCTTTAAGCTCCCAGGAATCTGGAAGGCTATGGAAGGATTTTAAGCAGGCAAGTTACACAATCATATTTATTCTCTAAAAAAAGATTGCCTTGGCTGCAATGTGGAGAATTGAAAAAGGGAATTTGGACTGGTAGGTCTGGATGCAAAGAGGCCAGCTGGGTGACTTGTAAGCTGGATAAGAAATGATAAAGAGCTAAGTTTAAGGTAGAGGCAGAAGGAGAGGATAAGGGTACACACATTTGAGGGATCTTAATAAGCAGAACTGATAAGACTTGGTGACTATTGGAATGGACGGTAAGGGAGAGAGAACTCAGTGTTTTGTGTTAATAGAACCAGAATAGATGTTGATAGCATTTATCAAGAACATAAGAGGAAAAAGCAGAGTTGAGCAATTCTGTCTCCCCTTGTGGATACGCTGCTCCTCTTCTGCCTGCTTCTCTTCCCTCTAATCCCCACCCTCTCACCTCCAATAATTAAGTTGAACATAGAAGGAGGGGGCATACCAATAGATTAGGGGGAAATGTGGTATGGAGGCTACAGGATGAAATGTGGTCCAAGTGCATGTTTGATGGGAATAAGGGAATGAGAAAGCTGTATGCTTGTGGGTCAGAGTACACCACTGGGTGTTTAAGATTTTAGTATTGGAGTAGTTTGGACGTGATGGAAACCAGAGAGAGATAGATGAAGCTAAGTAGAGGTAGAGGTCTTTGGAATGAAGTCACAGAGCTGGAAGGCTCAGATTTTGTATGGCATGACTATTACACTGAGAAGATTATAGTGTAACAGTTAATGGAGTTTGGAGATAGAGTTTGAATCCAAGCTTCATCACTTAGTTAGAAATGTGACCTTAAACAATTTACTTAACCTCTCATTTTGCTTCAGTGTTCTCACCTGAAAATAGGGATGATGATGATGATGATATAATAACAATAATACCCTTTTCATAGGTTTGTTGTGAGGATTAAATGAGTTGATCTTTGTAAAATGTTTTGGATAGTGCCTAGTACATAGTGATCCCAATGTAAGGGATACTGTTATATCAACTTTGGAATTATTCAGGATGGTACAGGGTAGTGGTATGTGAATGGGTAATGGAAGGTGGGATAGCCAGCATGATGGCATAAACCTCAAAGGAGAAGAAGAGTATGGCTCTCTGTGATGTATAGCAACTGCCTTTTGCCACTCATCTTCTGCTATGTTTTCATCTCCAAGTCCCTCTGGAATCCCCATGCCATCATACAATGGTTTGTATATAATAGGCATTAATACATGTTTGTTGAATTCTGAGCCACCATACCAATATCAATAGCATTTGTAAATGATCTTATAATTACATGGTGTTCCCTGGTCTAGAAGTGCTTTGTTCTCTCATCACACCAACCATATTCTGCCTGGTAATGCTATGTACTGTATTATGCCTGATTAGATTGTGAATTCTTTAAGCATAAAAGCTGTGTCCAGTTCATCTCAGATTCTCCCATAACACCTAAACAAGCAGTTTATACCTAGTGGGGTGCAATAAATATTTGGTGAATTGAACCTAAATTTTTTTGAAACTCTCTTGAAGCTTCTAATTTTGTCAGTATTGGGTGCTGGCTG
>PVKY010010113.1:0-12837 GCA_004027775.1 Bradypus variegatus
CTAAGAACTTTCTATTAGAGAAAATGATGCCACCTAATATCTATGAAATCATTATGCTTTACATATGTGATCCTTGAACTTTACACCTTCTACTGGGGTATGAGTCAAACTTATGCATAATACACATCAACACACGTAAACTGCTTAGCTGTGCCACAGTGAAGTTTTCTATAAAATCTCTCAAGGAAGTGGTTTTGTTTTTTTAACAAACCCTCCCCCTTACCCCTCCCCTGCTTTTTTCCTCCCCTGGTAAACTCTAATTTACTTTCTATCTCTATTCATTTGCTACTTCTAGTCATCTCTTATACATGATGTCATATAATTTTTGTCCTCAGTCTCTTGTTTATTTCACTAAACAATGTTTTCAAAGTTCTTCCATGTTACAATTTTGTCTCATAAATTAATTTTTTCTTATGGCTGTATAATAATCCATTGAGTGTATGTACCACGTTTTGTTTACCCATGCCTTTGTTGATGGACATTTGGATTATTTCCAGCTTTTAGCTATGTGAATAAAGATTCTATAAACATTGGTGTGCAAATATCTGTCCCTGCTTTCAATCTTTTTGTATATATACTTAGAAATGGGATTACCAGGTCAAATGGTAATTCTATATTTAACTATTTTAGGAACCACCATATTGCTTTCCACACTGGCTGCACCATTTTATATTCCCATCAAAAATACACCACAATTGCAATTTCTCTGCATCATCTCCGACACTTGCTAATTTCTGTTTTCTTAAATAATAGCGACCCTTGTGCTGTGAAGTGGTATCTCATTGTGGTTTTAATTTGCATTTCCCTAATGGCTAATGATGTTGAGCATTTTTTCATGTACTTATTGGCCATTTGTATATCTTCTTTGGAGAAATGTCTACTCAAGTCATTTGCCTGTTTTTAAATTGTGTTGTTTGGTTTTATTGTTGTTGCATAATAAAAGCTCTTTATATATTCTGGATATTGAATCCTATTCGATATATGAATGGAAACTGTTTTCCCTCATTCTGTAGGTTGTGTTTTCACTTTCCTAATAAATTATTTTGATGCAAAAAAGTTTTTAATTTTGATGAAGTCACACCTAGCTATTGTTTCCTTTGTTGCTTGTGTGCCTAAACAACATTTATTTAGGTCTTCTTTAATTTCTTTCAGCAAGGTATCATAGTTTTCAGTATATGAGTCTTTTGTATTCTCAGTTAAATTTATTCCTAGATATTTTATTCTTTTAGATGCTATTGTAAATGAAATTTTTTTTATTTTCTTCTTTGGATTGCTCATTGCTAGTGTATAGGAACACAACTGTTTGCTGTGTGTTGCTCTTGTACCCTGCCACTTTACTGAATTTGTTAATTAGCCCTAATAATTTTCTTTTGGATCCTTCTGGGTTTTCCATATGTAAGATCATGCCATCTGCAAATAGAAATAGCTTCCCTTCTTTCTTTATAATTTGGATACCTTTTATTTTTCTTTCTTGCCTAACTGCTCTGGCAAGAACTTCTAGTACACTATTGAATAGCAGTGGTAATAGCAGGCACCCTTGAGTATGATGTCAGCTGTGGGTTTTTCATAAATGGCCTTTATCATATTGAGAAAATTCCTTTCTATTCCTACTTTTCTGAGTGTTTTTTAATCAAGAAAAGGTGTTGGATTTGGTCAAGTGACTTTTCTGCATCTATTGAGATAATCATGTGTGGTTCTTTTTCTTCATTCTATCTATGTAATGTTTTGATTGATTAATTTGCATATATTTAAACACCCTTGCATTGTGGTATGAATTCCACTTGGTCCTGGTGTATAAACTTTTTACTATACCATTGGATTTGGTTTACTAGATTTTGTTATGAATTTTTGCATCTATATTCCTAAGAGAAATTGGTCTCTAGTTTTCTTTCCTTGTGATGTCTTTACCAGGCTTTGGTGTCAGAATAATGCCAACCTCATAGGATGAATTAGGAAGTGTACCCTCCCTTTGAATTCTCTGGGAAAGTTTGAGAAGGATTGGTATTAATTCCTCTTTAAATATTTGGTAGACTTTACAAGTAAATGCATCTGGTCCTAGACTCTTCTTTCATGGAAAGTTTTTTTTTATTAATTCAATCTCCATACTTGTTATAGGTTTGCTGATGTTTTCTATTTCTTCTTGAGTTAATGTGGGTAACTGATGTATTTCTAGGAATCTTTCCATTTCTTCTAGATTATCTAATTTTTGGCATACAATTGTTTATAATATTCAAGATCAGTAGGGGTAACCTTATTTCTGATTTTAATTATTTACATCTGTCTCCTTTTTCTCTTTGTCAGTCTAGCTACAAGTTTGTTACTTTGCTGATTTTTCAAAGAACTAATTTTTTGTATTGTTTATTCTCTCAATTGTTTTCCTATACTCTATTTCATTTATCTCTGCTCTAATTTTAATTATTTCCTTTTTCTGCTAACTTTGGGTTTACTTTGTTCTTGTTCTTCTAGTTCTTCAAGATGTAACATTAGGTTATTAATTTGAGATTTTTCTTCTTTTTTAATATAGGCATTCATAGCTATACATTTCACATCCCGTAAGTTACAGTATGTTGTGTCTTTGTTTTAATTTGTTTTTACGTGTTTTCACATTGCTTTGTGATTTCCTCTTTAGCCCATTGGTTAAGGGTATGCTGTTTAATTTTGACATACTTTTATATTCCTCATTTTTCTTCTGCTAATGATTTTAGCTTCATTCCATTGTCATCAGAGAGGTTACTTTTTATGGTTTGAATATTTTTATTTTATTTAAATTTCCCTGGTGCCCTAACAAATGGTGTATCCTAGAGAATTATCCATGTGCATTTGAAAATAATGTATATCCTGCTGTTGTTGGGTGAAGTGTTCCATGCATGTTGGTTAGATCTAGTTGGTTTATAGTATTGTTCAGGTTCTTTGTTTCTAACTGATCTTCTGTTTACATTTTTTATTCAGTATGCAAAGTATGTATTGAAATCTCCAACTATTATTGTAGAATTGGCTATTTCTGACTTCAATGCTGTCAATGTTTGCTTCATACTTTTTCGGCTTTCTGCTGTTAGGCACATATATGTTTATAATTGTTGAATCCTCTTTTTGAATTGACCATTTTATTGATACATAAAGTTTTTACTCTGCCTCTTGTAATAATAGCTTTTGACTTAAAGTCTAGTTTGTCTGATATTAATTTAGCTACCCCAGCTCTTCTTTTGATTGTTATTTGCATGAAATATGTTTCCATCCTATCACTTTGAACCTATTTATATCTGTGGATCTAAGATGGTTCTCTTGTAAACAGCATGTGATTGGGCCATGTTCTTTATCCATTCTGCCAATTTCTGCCTTTGATTGGAGAGTTTAATCCATTTACATTTAGGGAAATTACTTGCTCCTGCCATTTTGCTAATTGTTTTTTGTAAGTCTTTGTAGCCCTCTTTGCTCCACTACTGTCTTCCTTTTTGTTGAGATAATCTCTTATAATGAACCAATTTGTATCACTCATTCTTTCCCTCCAGGCAGGGGCGTCCCTTAAAGGCACACAGCTTCACGATAAGATAGTGCCTCTTGCAAATTAGAAAACGGCTGCCCAGGCTTTGCATGAACCCTGCCTCATGCCATGATCTACAGCTTGGTGGTTTCTTAGAGCCAAGCTTGAATGCCTGGATCCAACTCTGCTTGTAGCTGTCTTCCTTCCTTGGATCTTTCAGTAACAAATCAAAACAGTGTCTAAGCCAGCTTGAGCTGAGTTTCCGAAACTTGCATCTGACAAAGCTGTGATGGATACTTCAGGAGCATGTAGAGACTGAGCAGAATGGCCCTGCACATACTCAAAGCAAGGCCCTTTCTGGGGTGGTGGGCACCTTGCAAAGACCGGCAACTAGTAAAGACTACATCTTCTACAAACAGAATGAGGTATTACTATAATTAATGGAGGGGACTTGGATGGCTTAGGTATAGAGCAGAACTTAGCAAAAGCAGAGAAGAGAAGGAATATAATTTAGACAAGACAAGGGGGAATCTGGACAGGGCCTAGGTGGAGGAAACTGTTTTTGCCAGTATGTATGGAGTGAGCAGACATTGCAGGGATTAAGTGGCATCATTTGCTATTGACAGTTTGTGGAATATGACAATGCTTGGATTAATTTCTGGGGCACTGGGTAATGCTGTCTTTTCATACTGCGGGTTCCTGCGAGCTCCTATGGCCTCTCATTTATGGGTAAAGTCTCAAGTTGGAGAACTCGCACATGGATCACCACTGACAGTTCTGTGGGTCAGAATGTCTCAACTTTCATTACTGTCACCCTCTCTGGTAGGACCACATTGGCTGCACTCCTTGAAGAATGTAGCAGATTTTGCATGCCTGATCTCTGTCCAGAGTTTGTACTTGACTTTTCTGGAAGTGGGGAGGGGCCCGAGTAGGAAAAGTGCACTCCCCTAAAGAAAAAGGGGTGAGTGATCAAGACGCCATTACTTCCTGGCAGAAAGCTCTTCTATCTGCACTTTTTAAACATCAAAACAACCCGTCTTAAATATTTAAACACTTGGAAAGATTCCTTGTGGATTAGCCTCAAAATACTGATTTTCTTGAAAATACCTCAATCAACAGCAAAACTCTGCATAACTTTCTCAGGTACTCTACACCACCGACGGCCAGGCCCTGCTGCTGAAAATGAGCCAGGCCAAGGCTCCAGGAGACCTGGGCTCCTTCCTTCAGGGCTTGGAGCCACCACTGAGGTTTGATCCTTCCCTCCAGCCCTCCTACCGCATGCACCTGCAGTCTCACATATTTCAGTGGAAAATCACCGAAGTATAACCAAACACAGGTCTCCTTAGCCATAATAAAAATTTCCAGGCTCTTCCAATCACAGAAGCAGAACTGGTCACACTCTTGACTAGGTATTGATTTGTTAGTTTAGATAATCAGCATCCTGTGCCTGGAAATGGTACAAGGGTGATGAAGATGCCCATACCTAAAAGATACAGCCCATAACAGTGCATCCTATCTTCCCCAGGCCAATGGTAATAGAACTTATTAACCACGTTGCTAGTCCCACGTGAAATCTGTAAATGTATGTGGCAGGCCTTTGTTATAAAAGGGAATGCCCAATGTGCACAGACAACCCCCAGCAAGCCAGCAAGACGTCCTGCCCAGCTGTTCGATACAGTCAGAAATGTTGGGATAGGGTAGGTGCCCATAATAAAGTCATTTCCAAAATGAGTGTCTGTGAGACACCAGTGTGTGCAGTTGGAGAATCCAGACATGCCCATGGGTCTCTTTGACGGGCCAACAGTATGCCTTGGAAAGCCCCCAAACCTCCTCTCCCACCTCTGCCACTTCTGATGAACACTGCCTCTTTTGTTCCTCACAGGGCAGCCTGCAAGGCTGAGTTGTTAGCTTACAAATTTCTGGGGAGCAGGTTGCACATTTCCTGAATCCATATTCCCAGGAGCATGCTACAGGCCTTCAACTGAGCTTATACAGAGGAAATAAGGCCACACTACTTGTCTTAACATTGATCATTTTCTATTTTGTCACTCTAGCAGTTATAGATACCTCAGATTCACATTCACCCCATGTCAGGCACACCCCATATTTCCTTACACCCCATTGCTTCTCTCCTCATTAGAGAGACTCCTAGTATTGGCCTCATCACCTTATTTTTGGGGTATTTCTTTACTCTTGGTCCCCACAAGTAAGTTTAACCACCTTTAAGGTGGGACAGTGTCATTTTAATCTGTCTGTTTTCTATGTCTATCTCAGGCTTTGGGAACAGAAATTGCTCAGTAACTATTGTCATTAAAATGATTTTAATACCACATGCTGTGTTCTGTTGTTAGCAATCATTTTTATTTGGGGTAACAAAATAGTACACATGGAAAATTAACTTCATATCCATTCCATAATCATGTCTGAGACATTTGTTCTCTTCCAGCCTCCTTCTAGGTGCTTTATCCTTGCTCTTTAATCTTCACAGTTAGGAAGGATTTTGCCCTTTTAAAGATTGGGACTCTAAAGCTCAGACCACAGACCTTGGAAGGCACAAACTAATCTAGAACTTAAAGAAAAGCCCTTCTGATTTTTTATTTTGGGTTCAAGGAGAAAGGAAAGGTTTTGCTTCTTACCTGCACATGATCCTTATATAATGATGCATATAGTTCTTGTCCTCTTCTTCTGTAGTTCTCTATACATGACACAAAATCCTAGAGAAAAAACAAAACAAGTCACAGCTTAATGGTAATTGTGATTTCACAGGAGAACTCCCCTATTCTTACCAACTTCCAGGGGAAATAATGGTTACAGGATTTGTTGGTCAAATCAGTCACAACTACACAAATAAAAGCTTCACTTGTGCTAACACCACTCACACACTCACACACGTGTGAGTGAGCTATTTCCACATCCAGCTATGATGTTCTAGCTTGTAGAGGACCAAGCTTCCCAACAAGAAAAACTAAAAGAGCTAGATTGGAATAATCTGTTTAAGACAGCAGAGAGCTACCATGACAGACAGGACTTTAGGAGCTAAATATGTTATATGTGTTTTATTTTACTTTTGAGATATTTGCAAATTTAAAATAGTGCAAAAGGCTGAGAAACTGAGCAGAAAGTGGTGGCCAAGAGCTTTGGGCCATCTCAGGTGGTTGGGAACATAAAAATTGGAGCTCAGACTCACCAACGTATCCAGGACATAGGGGATCCAAGATAGGAGAAATAGGACAGTGCAGTGAGGTAAGACCACCTGAAGCCTCAGTGTTCCCCTTTAGGAAACTGAGCAGTGGTTTGAAGCAGTATGGTCCCCAGAAAAAAACATGTTCTTAAACTTAACCCATTCCTATGAGTGGGAACCCATAGTAAGTAGGACCTTCTGATGAGGCTACTTCAGTTAAGGTGTGGCCCAGCCCAATCAGGGTGGGTCTAAATCCAATTACTGCAGTCCTGCATAAGCAGAGTGAAGTTCAGGCAGACATAGAGAAAACCACAGGAAGTAAGAAGCTGAATATCAACAAAGCCCGGAAGAGAAGAAAGGGACCAGAAGAGGCCACCATGTGCCTTGTCATGTGACAGAGGAGCCCAGGATCACTGGCAGCCAGCCCTAGATGCAATAGTCTTTGGGAAGAAAGTATGACGCCTTGATTTGGACTTTCTTCCCAGCCTCAAACCATGAGCAAATAAATTCCCAGCTTTTAACCTGACCCATTTTATGGCATTTGCTTGAGCAGCCTACAAAACTAAAACAATATGCAAACTTTCCAAAAGTCTTAGCCTGTAGATGCCAAGAAGAGGAAGGCTTGCAGGTGGGATCTCTGACTGACCTCACCGTAGGGATAAAGGCAGACTGAACAGACCAGATCTTCCAAAGCTGAAACCCAGCCTCCATGTAGCTCGATCTCTGACTACATTACGGTGATATGGCCCTACTCCTTCTCCATGCCAGGGGCAAAGAAATTCCTCTCAGGAGAATATGATCTAGAGCCTCTAGTCTAGAATTTCCATGCAAAATTTTTATCAAATAGAAATGACTAGGCATGCCAAAAATAAAATAAAAAGAAAGAAAAATAGACCTTAAAAATGTACCCACGTGTTTCCAGGTATTAGAGTTATCAGACATGGACCTTGACTTGTTCTCTCAACATTAAATCAAGTCAACTAATCTGCATATAGTACATGACCATGACAAATAAGTTTTCATAAACATTATCACATTTTATATTTAGCCTTCTGTAAAATCTATGTTATGATTACACATTTTGCAGAAGAGGAAACAGGCCAAATGAGGATGAGTGGCTCAGCTAAGACAAGATGTGGCAGTGCCAGAAGCTAAATCCTTGGACTTTGCCACCATGTGCATTTCCACAATGCTATGCAAACATAGAATAGCATCTCCCTGTGAGCCTTGAGTGTACATGGACTCTTGGTCCTTTCATGCCCTGGGCAGTTGTAATCCTCAAGAACTGACACAAGAGGAAGGTGATTGGGGTCGGTTCAAGGGCAGAGGCCCATCCACCTGGAGAGCCATGAATATGGTGGGTCAATCAGGGACAAATTCTGAGCAGAGCTTTGCAATCCTTATTGGAGTTAAATAGCCTTTACTTAGCAACTGCCGGGCATTAAAGAGTTTGAGAACTTTTGAAGTAGAACAAAGGGTCTTCAAAGGCTATTTGGAGGTTTGAGAGAGAAAGAAGATCTGGCCTTAAAGGGCCATGCCCCGTTCTACCTGTGCTTCCTCAGAGAAGGGTTGGCTTCAGGATGCAGGTCAGACCTTGGATGGGAAAGGGACACAGCCACAGATCTTGCGGGCACGTCCCACCTGTAGGCTCACCTCTGTCAGCTGACTATAGCTTGCTAGTGCCTTCCTTTGCCGGGATCAGCCCAGAGCCTGCCAGCTGCTGCTGACCCTCCTGCCCAAGCTCTCCCACAGGAAGCCCTGCTGTGCAGTGGTGACAGTCATTACCCTTGTTTGTTTAAAGCATCATTAGCCCTATAATCACAGCTATCTGGCCTCACAAAAATGTGCAAGGCCAACATCTCAAGCCAGCATCTCAGATGCCACTCAGAAAGCTGGTACAAAGATTAAAGCTACAGGTCCTGGACTCCTAAGCCAAGCATTGCACAGGCAGGGTATGGGATGACATTTATAGTGAGGAGTGCCAAATCTTTATCTGCACGCTATACTCCAGGCATTGATCAGGAACTTTATGTATCTCATTTCATCCTTTCACTCACCATTCTCACTCCTAGAGATTTATCCAAAGGAAATAATAAGATACAGTCAATTCTTGTTAATTCTCATACCAATTCTCTGGTAATGATACTCTGCAAAGTCACCACCAACAATGAGTTATCTGATACTGAACCACTGCTCTTAGGGGAAAAAGAGGGTTAGGTATCTGCCAGCCTGTGGCCACAATATTTCCATCAACTGATCAACACATAAGCTCATTTCATGTGTGTTTCTGTTTGAGACTCCTTATTTAATGTATACTGTTCATTCATTAACACTGAACTCAGAGCCAACAGCACTGCAACTCACACCTGCACAAAGCTTGTCTAATACGCATATTTTCTCCACGAGGTGCATCACAGCTGTCTTGCACCTAGGAACACTAGACAGCACTTCAGCACCAGGCTCCAAGACCATTGTAAACAGCAAAATCACCAATAGAAAACACAAGAATGTGAAAAACACGGCACTAAATGAACCTAGAAAGGACACTTGTTTGCTGTATGAGAGCTGAAACCAGGAGGCAGGGCATCATCTTGTCTGGGTGACTGGGAATTTTCACTGCTAGGTGCATGTCTGTGAATGACTGCAGAAGTGCGACAAGTATGGGTTTGGGGATACAGATAGATTTTAGTGAGTAGACAAATCCACAGATACAGAATTCATGGATAACAGGAACTGACCAAGTATGCACAAATATTTGGTGGGCAATATGTTTCACCATCCTCTTTATAGTACCAAAAAAATGAAAGAATTTAATTATCCAAACACAGAGTGATGGTTAAATAATGACAGCTCATGCCCGTGATAAGAGTATGATGCAGTGATGACAAATCATGCTCTCATAGAGGGCAGCTACTAGCCCTGATGGCATCTTTGTGTCCCCTTTGAACAGACACTGTCCAGGACATAGACAAATGACTTGAACAGTGGAGAAAAGATTTCAGCCTCCTTCACCGCCTTGGCCAGATGTTCTCACACAGGCACAACCCACACAGCCATTCACTGCAGCCCTGGTGTCAAGAATATTTAATGCTCTGGGACCAGTTCCTGCTTTTAAAAGGAGGTTAGAAAACAGCATGCTAACAGTAACAACAATAAAATCTACCTATTTGCATGGAAATGAAAAACTGCAAGCAAATGTGTGCTAGTCATGTGTGCTGTTTACCAAATAGTTCCTGTTCTCTCCGCTGTGAGGTAGCTGGTGTGATTGCACTTCCTGCCTCTGAATGAGGTGAGGCCAGGGAGGAGTGAGCAGAAACTTTAAGGGCCCATGAGTGATTTGTGAGCTCTCTTTTTTAACCTCTGCCAGGGCAACATGGAACCTTCTAGAATGTAGTTGTTTGTAGAATGTAGCAGTATTGTTGAGTGAGGGTGACTTCACAATGCACTCATAGCATGAGTTAGAAATAAACTTTTCCTACTGTAGGTTAATTCTATTTGGGGATGTTTGTTACCACGGCAGAACCTTACTTTCCCTAACTAATACACACACAAAAAATGTTAGGGCAGGTTATAGTAGAATTGTATTAAAACACATAAAATTCATATGGATCTGCAGGAAAGAGATGAGAGCATCAATTAAAGCAAGTATGAGATGAATAATATGAGCAGAAAGTCAGGACGATGTGAGCAACAAAATACATAACTTGGTATTGGATTATAGCCCAAAGCATAGAATAAATATGCATGAGTCTCTATTGAGATACATAAAAGATTGAATAAATAATTAAATGAAGCTCATAGACCTTCGTCCCTCCTACTTTGGGGCAAAATCTCTGCAGCTGGTCACTCCCTGCCCAGAGTGATAAACTGCATATGCAGTGAGGGTTAATGAGACCCAAACAGAGCCAACCAGCAATACCTCCAGATCTGCAAAGAACCAGAGCCAGGAGCTGGGAAGGTCCAGCTTCTCTTTCCACTGCCACATTTAAGCAAATTTCAAATGCAATATTCTTCTGGTTACAAAACATTCAATAAACAGATTCCTGAAGCAGTTTTACTGTTGTGTGTGTTCTACATAAGGCTGACATATCTCCCTTTAAATATAAGTCCTAAGTGGAGACCTGGGTTTTAATTAAATGATAGGAGCAAGTCATGAGAAAATAATGAAATAAAATGCCTTCCCCATTTGTTGGTAAATCAAGTGTCATATATATATGTGGACCCATAAAATGTTAGGGGGTCGTTATGAAGAAGTTATTTTGTGTGCCAAATGAGGGAAAAGCCTGGCTTCCACATCCCATTGCAGGCAAGATCGATGGGGCTTTGGGGACATCTACTTGGATGACTCAGGCCGGGAAAGCTCTTTCCTTGGTGTCCAGATAATTGTATTTTTCTCTGCTGTGGAGATACAGCCCCTGGATTCTTAATAAATGCCAGGCAATGCCACAGTTATAATCATATCTCCAGCGATGATGAGAAACAACTGGCGCTCAGAGTGGGCGGAGAGGGACTGGATAACCACAGCACCCTTCATCGCTCGTTAAATTCACTCACATATTAATTTCTGAGATGAACGGTTGTTTCTAATTTGTCTTTCTCCTTTTTTTTGAACTGTGATGTTTTATTAAATTCAATTGTCATGAGTATGTGGAAAATGACTAAAGAACAAACAAAAAAGCAAGCCACTTTGGTGCAGGAGAGGATGAAAGCTTTAAAATCACACATTCCAGGACTACTCCAGGAAGCCAACGTTGCCTCCTCTTTTGCCTTCCTTCGGGGACTGCAGAGGGACTCAGGAAATGTCCCCATGCAGGCCCTACCTGAGCTCATGCCAACCTCTCCATTTCCGCCAGCCTCATCCTTAGCGGAAACACCCAGTAAGACTCACGCCTCCTCAGGGAGGGGCGGAAGGTTAGGACTTAGCTCTTGGGACAGCACCAGTTGTAATCTGAGCTCACACCAGGAGTGTCCTGGGGACCACCCTGACCGCAGCCCTGCCCTCCTGTCTGCCGCCCATGCCACCCTACCCAGGCACTCTTGCTTGGGGGTCATGCTGGGACCTGCAGGGAGGTTCCCCAGTGCTGGGTTGCCTGTGGGCCCCAGACAACCTGGTGAACCTCAACCTTTCCCCTTTCCCTTCGGCTGGGTCCTCTCAGGTGCAGCCTTTGTGACTTACAAAGACAGGCCTGGGAATGATGAAGATGTTTTGGAACTAAAGGTGATGGTTACACAACATTGTGAATGTTCTAAAGGCTGTGTTTAAAGTGGTTAATTTTATGCTATGTGGATTTCATCTCAATTAAAAGCGTAGATTGACCTGCTTTCTTCTTTTCAGCCAATGACTCCCAGCACCTGCTCTGGTCTCAGTCCCTTGCTGGCCCTGAGGCCTTAAGGATGAGCAATGCACAGTGACATGGAAGTCAACTGAGAGAGATAAATAAGAATATTACCAATTGAACTCAGAGATGCTTCATAGTCACAGAGAGACATGGGCAGGGTGGGGAGGGCTTGACTTTCAGAAGGGGATGGATTCTTGAAGCCCAGGAGGAGGGGCTGGGCCAAGGGAAGGGGGAGGGTCTCCCAAGCAGAGAGAACCACGTTTACCTAAACACAGAGATGGGAGATAACATCATTACAAAATATGAACTGGACCTGAATGGAGCAATGATGCTGTTTTATTTTCTTTGGCTGATCAAGCAGATACCATGCAATGGGAATTATGGGCTCATGGTTTTCAGGCTAAGCAGAATCCAAAATCAAGGCATCATCAAGGAATGTTTTCTCCCCCAAAAACTGGCATTCTGGGGCTGACTGCCGGCGATCCTTCTTCTTTGGCTCGTCTGTCACATGGCTATGCACATGGCAGCCTCTCCTTTGTATTAGCTGTGTCTTTTTTCTGGAGCTCTCGTCCCTCAGATATTGGCTCACATCATTGGAAAAGCCTTCTTCAATCTTCAAATCCACAGCAATCAGTCACTCTCCACCAGCTCATGTCTTTCCTTCAGCTTATTTGACCCTTACCTAATATTTTCTCATTCGTTTGCTTCTCCTTGAAGTCTGTGTCCCCAAGCAGAGAGCAGGGGCCCCAACTGTTCTATTCAGCTGTCTCCCCAGCCCGTCCCAGCATAGAAGTCCTGGGTTCAGGAAACATTTCCAAGAATCAATGCTACACATC
>PVKY010010114.1:0-12841 GCA_004027775.1 Bradypus variegatus
CACTGGTAGATGAAACATTTCTTAAAATCACTGCTTTGTCCTCACTCATCCAGCAGTGCCACAGCGCCCAGCCCAAGGGAAGCCAGGCCCTTGGGGGTGGGGGAGGGAATGGGAACAGCCACCTGCTTGTTAGAAGAGTCTGTCTTCACTGCAAGTTAACCCTTTTGGAATCAGGACCCATTTTATGTCAACATAAGATGATGGTTACATGATCTGGGACCCGCGTTGTTAGGATGAAAACAAATCAAAAACAAAAAAGAAGTTTAATTCTTTGGGATGTGAAAATAGAGAAGGCTTTGTATCACCACCACCGTCTTTGCTTAGAACACTTATTTAGATAACCTATAATTAAAAATTCCTTCTCTGTCCCTTTGAGAGTACATAAATCCTTTTAAAAGCTAAGTGCCCCCCTGGCAGGCTTTACAACTAGAAGAGTTTTTCTGGAGAAACTCGAAGCCATCTCTTTGAAAGGCAATCATCGAGGAAGTTGGTGTCCCCAATCTCCCAGTGTCCGTGGGAGGGCAGGAGCCTAACTTTGGTGGATGCCTGGCTCCAAGTTGCAAAACTATTCATTATTATAAATAAAATTATTGTTCCTTTAGATAAAGGCAGGTAGCGAACACATATGGCCAGGCAGACCGGGAGAGTCTATGTGTGAAAAATGGAGCTGTCAAATCTCTTGCTTAAGGACTAGTTATCACTCATCTTGAGAACACATGTGTAACGGGTCTGTCTGCCTGGGTAGGATTTCTTTCTGGCTTTAGCAGATCCTCTTTAGTGGATCACGTCTGATGCACACTGCTGTCTGGTTTAATGCTCCTTCAATAATAACTGCTTTGTCTCTCTTCTGTCTTTGTGGAGAGGTTTTCTGGGTTGGCGGCTGTGGTGGACTGAATCACGCACCCCGGTTTGGACATGTTCTTGGTCTCTGTCTGCATTCTGGTGGGTGTAGACTCACTGTAAATTGGATCTCTTGCAGGTGTTATTTCAGTTAGGGCATGTCCCAACTGAACTGAGTGGGGCTATAATGTGGATTTCTGGAGTCCTTTATAAACAGAATGAAAATCAGACACAGAGAGAGGAAGCCACTGGAAGAGCTAGAAGCTGGAAGTCAACAGAACCAGGAAGAGAAAGAAGTCACCACCATGTACGCTGCCATGTGATGGAGAAGCCAAAGGCCAAAGATTACCGGCAGCCAGCCCTGGACGTCAGAGCCTTCAGGGAGAAAGCATCGCCTTGCTGATGCCTCAGCCTTGGACTTCTCCCAGCTTCAAAACCATAAGGCAATAGACGTGTAAGTGAACCCACCGTGTGGCATTTGTTTCAGCATGAGGAAACTAAGACAGCAGGAGCCTTTGTTTTTAATTATTTCCCCAATGTCTGCTTTCCAGCCCCCTTTGATCTCCTGAGTTTTACCCCAAGGAGGTAACCTCTGAGGACCACATGCAGCACTGATCGGGTCTGGGGGTGGGGGGCCTCTACCAGGCCAGGCCACTCTTGGATGCTCATCCTGACACCCCTGACCCGTCATCACCCCCTTTTCAACCCACTCCACTCTGACCTGGGAGCTCAGTTCCGGGAAGCAGCTCTGACACTCTCTAGCTGTGTGGGCTCAGGTAAATTGCTACACCTCATCAGGCAGGGCCAGGATCAGTGTGAGGCCCTCGCTTGGGTGGAAAATTTAAGGGGATGCCAAAAAAACTCAGCAACCAAGATAAATACTATTTTAATGCACTGTTTTTTAACAAGTTAAATTACTGCCACCAAAATCCATGATGAATAAAATATCAAAATTTAAAACCTATAAAAAATAAACACAACAAAAGTAAACATAAATTTTAAAAACTTAAATATAGACAGGATCTGACCCTGCACATGTTCGACCTTGCCTTGCTCTCGTCACCCTAATCCTGGCCCCGTCATCGCCTCATGTTCCTGCAGCACCACGGGGTCGATCGGAAGAGGGAGCAGAGATGAAATCATGGTCACTACAAAGCCCTTGCCAGGGCTTATCTGAAAAGCATTTCTGAGCATGACAAGCAGCAAACCCTCAGCTCTGTATTTGCTCTTTATGTCTGACACCCTTTCGCAATGGGATCCACTTGTATTCTTCAAAGCAATTAAAACAGACAAACAGGTTTTCTACAAGTCACGTGTGTCTCACCACACACCCAAATATTTACCAAGCAAAGAGAGATGCATTTGGCACAGCATGGGCCCCACGAGGGGACCCACACAGCCCAGGGCCCAGCTCTGCCCCACGTCTATTAGCCTGGGGAGGGTGGTGGAACGTGGCATTGCAAACCCCCAATGCCTGTTCCTCCCCCAGGGCATCTCTGTTTACAGAGCCACGGACCTGGGGACCCAGAAAGACACCTCCGAAAGCCAGAGAAGCTTCCCATGGGCTCCATTCTGTTTGTTGAAACAACCCAGATAGGGCAACGTTCTATTTTCTTGACTGAAGGGCGAGCTGGCTGCTTCCCAACCCACACTTCCTCCTTGGCTCCCACTTGCCCTGCTCACAGGCTTAACAGGGACCAACTCCTTGGATTCTAGAAAACCAGTTCAGTAACAACTCTTGAAAATGTCAACCAAAACATTCCTTCTGAGAACAGGACAAAGGGAGGGGGGTGGGCTGATGGGATGGGGAGGGTTGGGGTATGTGTGGGAGGGGGTGATTAAAAAACCCTCCCAGTGCCTTATAAATAAACCTGTAATCACCAGTTCTGATCTTGAGACGTTTTAAAGTCACAAGTGTTATAAGGGAAAAGTTAAAATCACAGTATAGCACCCTGGACACATGGGCAGGAATGGAAAATAGTCATAAGACTTCATTAGCTTAAAGTCCCCAAGCTCTGATTTCTTTAAAGAAAGAAAAAAAAAGCTTTCTTTTTATAAAGAGCAAAAACACCCCATGTTCCGCAGCTGGGTGGGGGCCTTTTTTTTCCACTCTGGCTGGCACGGCTGATCCCCCACCCAGGGTCTCTCCTGCCCCCTCCCACTCCCTGGGCACCTGGCCCTGAGCCCGGGAGGCTTCCACTGCCCGCAGTTTGGGAGAGGACCGGCAGGCTCCGTCCTGGAGCTCCGGGCCTCCCCTAGAGCATTCTGACCCGCTGCCACATGCTAAAGTCCACCCCAAGTGGCCGGGGGAGGGGTGTCACGTGGTACCCTCAATTCCCATCTGTGTGTAATTCCTCAGCGCCTCCTCTGCTCCCAGTCGGACGACCCATCTCCTGGGGCTGTACTGCGTCTCCAGCTCCTGCAGGGCAGACAGACAGACATGAGGTTCCATAAACCCTCTGTTCTTAGCACAGTGCCTCCCCCACCGATCCCCCCCACCATGCCTGGATGGTCTCCCCTACCTTGAGAAGCCCTCCCCAAATCCCGGGCCCTCCCAGATGCCCTCAGCTTCCTTCAAGTCCCTCCAACCCCCAGCCTGGAAACCCCTCCGACTCTCCCTCCCCTAGTTAGGTGCTGCCCATACCCGACTCTCCCTCTCCTAGTTAGGTGCTGCCCATAGGGCATCCCAGATGCTCTCAGATCTGGCCACGAGGCTCCAGGGTCTAAAGGGAAACCAGAGCCCCTGCCTTTAACCAGTGTGGCTCTTATAGCAACTGCCATCAGGGAGCAGGGCAGCCCCTGCAGAGAAGGCAGCGTGGAGTGGTCTTGGAGGGAGGTATGATTCTGATGGCAGAATTGGGAGGAGGGGAGGGGTGTGTGGAGCAGAAGACAGATCCAAGGAAGAGGTGAGGAGGAAGGAATCAAAGGTGTCTCGGCATAAGCAGCCAGGGCTGGAGGCAGGAAGGTCTGGCAAGTGAGGCTAAGATATTCAGACTTACAGCAGAATTAACAAATGACAAGATTTCGGGGAAACCAAAGGCATCTTAGTGAAGGCTGGATCAAGAAACCTGAGGACAGGAGGGCGTCACCCAAAGATCTTGGGCTCTGGAGAGAGAAGGGCGGAGCACCACTGCTTAAAAGGCAGGAAAACTACTCAGGACATTGGAATCCAGGAGAACCGCGGCAGCTGACCAGGGCCACGTGCCGGACTCCAACCCTCCCCACCACCCTGCGAAAACACCCCAGCCCTTCGTCGCCCAGAGCCGGGAACTTCGCCTCTAATTTCCGTGGGACTCCGGCTGCCTTCACATCCCCGGGCTTCCATTTTCTCCAGTCCTAAACCTGCGGCGATAGGTAAAGGCCACCGCGGCCCCAGGTCCCCGGGCCAGCGGCCGCCCCTCAGGGCTTCCGAGCTGCCTTCTTAGAATCCCGCCCTAAGCTCCGAGCTGGCCCTGCCAGCCCGCGCCCGGCCCTCCCGCCGGCCGCCTACCTCCGCGGACATCTCCCTCCAGGGAGCCTCGGCCCCACGGGCCTCGCCGAGCGCATCCATCCGGATCCGTCCACCCAGGGGCCCGCGCGCGCCCCGCCCCTTTATCCTCGGAGGAGCCCCGCCCACTGCGACTCCCGGGCTCCGGGCGACCCGGCGCCCACCCCGCCCAGTCCTTGCCCCCTGGACGGAGCCACGCCCACGGCCCTGATTTCCCGAGCCCGCCCCGCCCCGGCGCGACAGTCCCGGGATCCCTCCCCCAGGGGGCGGGGCTTCGGTCAAATTCTCCCGCCGATCCCTCACCCGGGCGGTGATTGGCCTGCTGCTCCGGCTCCCGATTGGTCCGCGCGTCCGGAATAAAGGCGAGTGGCGCGGGAGTCCGCGCTGTCCTGCGGGCGGCTGCTGAGGGTTTCTGCTCCTGTCAGCTTCCCGGAGGGCGCCATGAGCTGCGTCAACCTGCCCACCGTGCTTCCCGGCTCCCCCAGCAAGACCCGGGGCCAGATCCAGGTGCGGGCGCCGGGCGGGGCGGGAAATCGGGGTGGCAGCGGGGGCCCCGGCATCCGCGCGGGCGAGCGGGCCCCCAAGTGACCTCTACCTCCCCCTCCTAGGTGATCCTCGGACCCATGTTCTCCGGAAAAAGGTAAGGGCTGCGCGGGGCGCGGCGGGCCGCCTTCCCCCCGGGGGACCCCGGTCTCCCGTGGGCGCCCCTCCGTGCTCCCCGCCGTCCCAGCATCCTGGAGGGAGCGCGCCTCCTCCGTCCCCCAGGCCACACTCCTCCACTAAGGCCCCCCCTTCCGGAGGTGGCGCAGTGACAGCTTAGCCCACCCCCCACAGAGGCCCCTCAGAGAACGCGGGCCTCCAGGTTTTTTTACAATTAGATCCAGGCCCTGTGCCCCGGGCAGGGTCTGTACACCTTTGTCTCAAGTGTTGCTCCCTCCCCTGTGTGGCTGAGGAAACGCAGTTACTTCCGCTCTGAGGAGCTCGGAGCCGCCTGAGACTTTGCTCTCCTGATGTGATAGACCTTTTCTGGGCCTGAGGGGGGTCCTGAGGGGGGCCCAGCGAGCCCTCCTGAGTCAATTCCCCTGGCCTAGGTAGGCTGCCTAAATGGCCCCGAGGATAGCTCCTGCAATCGCGGCTTCTCAGACCCAGAGGCAACGTGCTTTCTTGGTGGCACAAAAAGCTGGTGTGAAGTTAACTCAGACCCATTGCCCCTTGTGGCAGCTCTGTGTGGCACTGGGAACTCTGCTGAGAAGCTTGCTCATTCCTCAGAACCATCCTGGGGCCAGCTGGAAGCCATTCCCTCCTGCCCTTCTGGGTCCAGAACTCACACCTGCCTCCAGGAAGCCCAGGAATCCGCAGCCTCGGTTCCCTTCCTCCCATCTGTGGGTTGTGAACATCAGAGCATGGCTTGTTCCTTCTCCACCCTCTTTGCCCGCTCTGTCCTGCTCTGCTGTCTTTTTCTTTTGGTGGGTCTCAGGCTGCAAACCACAGGGGTGGGGGCAGGGGGGTTCAGGGAGCATGGGGGTGCAGGTGGGGTCTTTGCCCCCCACCGCTGTGCTGTGGGCCTCACAGACCCTTGCTATTGCAGCACGGAGCTGATGAGAAGGGTCCGCCGCTTCCAGATTGCACAGTACAAGTGCCTGGTGATCAAGTACGCCAAAGACACCCGCTACAGCAGCAGCTTCTGCACACATGACCGGTCAGTCCCTGCCCCACCTCTGCTGTCCACTCACCTCCGCACCCGAGAAGGCCAGGAAGTTCCCATGGCACAGAGCAGATCGCCAGAGCCTGTTAGTGGGGGTGGTTAAGATCCAGTGCCAGGCCTCGGACGGTTCAAGTCAGACTTTCCAGGTGGCCTGGGGACTCAGCTTTTTTGTGGGACTCTAGAGTAGAGGTTCTTACCAGGAGGGAATGTTGTCCCGAGGGGACATTTGGCAATACCTGGAGACATTTTTGATTGTCACGACTCAGGGTGGAGAGAGGCGCTGCTACTGGCATGCAATGGATGGAAGCTGGGGATTCTGTTAAACATCCTCCAACATCCAGAACAGCCCCCACCAACGGAGACTGGTTGGCCCCAAGTGTCAGTGTGCTGCCATTGAGGGTCCCTCCTCCAGAGTTTACATCTCCACAGAGGCTTCAGCCTGGCTTTTTTGGCTGGCACATGAATTTTTGTTCCTTTTTCCCATTTGCTTGTTCTTTGCTGGCTGCACGTCTAGTGGCTCTCTATCTACCTGGGTGGTGCAGACATTTCAGTCTCTAACCCCAGAGATTGGGGGTTAAATTTAGTTCAGTTCTGCCTGTTCCCTTAGGCAGCAGCTTTGGGCCTAAACCCGAGACACTCTTTCCTCAGCCCCCCAAACATGTCCACCTGAGCCCCCAGTGGCAAAGCTGCACTGACACATGCAGTCCTGGCCCAGAGCTGGGCCATCAGCTCCTCGCTGGCAGAGCTGCCCGGGGTCTGGCTTCAGGGGTGGAGTCGGGCGGGTGGCTTCTGAAGCCGGGCGGGATAGTGGGGCAGAGAATGCCAGGACTTGGAGCTGAAAGCTCAGCCATGACTTCCCGGCAGCGCCGACTGAGGCAGGACGTTTGTGTCTCTGAGCTGGCTGCATCCCTGAAGCCACGTGATGGTGCTTGGGCACAGGGTGGGCACCCAGGAGGGATGGGGAAAGCAGAGGAGGCAGCTCTGCGCAGTGATTGGAAGGGCTGTTTCAGGGGTCTCTCAGATCCCTGATTTGATCTGCTGGTTGGGGCTCAGGGACTAGCTCTGGGCAGTGACTGAGCACTTGGCTGTTCACACTGAAGCCAGAATCCCTCTGCTGCCTGCCCTCCCTCTGGTTCTTCTCTATTTGGGGAGGGAGGAAGGGATTTAAAGTACGTGAAATACCGTTTAACGTCCTTCCCAGATCTTGAAGTGGGATCACAGCAAGATAATAACTACAAACTAAGAAGTAGTTGTAAAATATTTTATTACTGTTTAAAAATACAGCTACAAACTGCTGAGCCTTCGGGAAACTGTCAGCTTCTCCCGGGGCCAGTTCAGCGGAGGAGGCAAAAATGGGGACCGAAGAAAACAACATTGTCAAGAAACACAGATACTGGATAGAAAGGCTGAGGACACGAAGCAGCATTTGTCCTCAGGGTTGGCCCTGGCAGGGTGGTCAAGTAGGCTCAAAAAATGTCCTTTAGTGGCACTGGGAACCCCCTGCTGGGTGTGCCCGTTGATTCTGTAGGGTGTGTGAGGCAGCAGCATAACGGTGGCTCTGCACCCGAGCCCCGGAATCTGCTAGTTAGTGGCCATATGGTCTTGAAGAAGCCCCTTAGCCTCTCCGGAAGAGCCAGGGGCAGGGAATTCTTCTAGAGCTTCGCACTGCTACTCAGGGTCCCGGGCTTACCTCTTGCAGGGCTTAGAGATCTGGAGCTCATGACCTACCCCCAGGGCCACACTCCGACTTTCTTGGGCCCTAGGCTCTTTTGCTTTCATGGGCCCCTTTCTCCATAAAAAAATAGCAATAATAATAATAACAATATTTTGTGACTGCATTGACATAGACCTATATAGTCCAGGCTGAGTTAAATTTCTTTTTTTCTTCTGATTTTAAAAATGAAATGAAAACATTTTGATCAGCCCCTAAAAGTATGGCAGGCTCTGGGTGCTGCACCTCCTTGGCCTGGTGGAGGAGGTGGCCCTGATTCCCATCCCCTGAGCAGATACATAGCAGAGCTTTTGTGTCTCAGTTGAGATTTATGTGGGGCATTGCTAATTTCTGGTCCAAAGTGTTGAGTGAACTATCTCATGTTGAATATCCAGTTTTAGAGAGAAAAAGCCTTTATTCTCCCGATCCCTTCCCGCAGGCGCTTGCTTCTCGAAGCTCTGCCGGGCACACGCAGCAGCCGGGTTTGCAGGTGAAGCACCGGCCTCTGGTTTCCCTGGCTTTGACTCGCTCACGCTCTGGCTTCCCCTCCCCAGGAACACCATGGAGGCGGTGCCGGCCTGCCTGCTCTGGGACATGGCCCAGGAGGCTCTGAGTGTGTCCGTCATTGGCATCGACGAAGGACAGTTTGTAAGTTGGCTCATCCTGCGTTGTTCCTTCTGTGATCTCCTGTGTCGCTCATTTTCCTCTACTGGTTTGGAAGTTACTGGTTTGATTTCTATTCTTTTTGTACTTGCCCTTACACTTCCACACTTACAATAAACAAGTGTCTGAACAGCCTTTGAATTCCCCCTTCCTACTTTACCTTTAAAACGTGTATGTATATTGTTTATTTTACAGTGGACAAAGAGTTCAGCTTCTTGACACTGGTGTATAAGGAGTGCTTTGTTTTGTGTTTGGCTCTATTATTGCTTCTTGCTCATTCCTTGGTGTATTTTTTTTCTTGCTGAGGTGTTATCCTTTAGTTGTTCTTGCATCTAGGATGTGTAAATGGGAAGCTGTACATATACAAGCTCCCCTAGGCTTGCTTTGTCCAAAAATGTCTATTTTGTCCTCCAGTTTAAGCTGGATAGCAAAAGATAGATATTTATTCTGTTTGGTATTTGCTCTGCCTTTTAAGTTTGAACACTCATACTTTCATTTTGCAGGGAAGGGAACAAGCAGCCAGAGAGGGGGTGGACTTTAGCTATTGTCATTTTAGATTTTCTCCACTCAATGCAGTTAGGTGTTCTGGGACTGTTTTCCCATGTGTGTTCTGTTTCAATAACTGTATTTTTCATTTCTGACTAGTTCTCTTTCCAATCTGCTACTCTTTAATTCATAAATATTCAGTTTTGCTTAACAGTTTACTATTCTGTTTTTAAATTGATGCCATCCCTTTCATTACCTTTTTGGAAGTCTTGTTTTCAAGTCTTCCAGCTTACTTTATTTCCACTTCTTCAGGAGTGCCATGTTCTGGTTGTGTTTGTTGGTTATCTTTTGTGGTCTTAGTTTTCCTCCCATGCTTTGAAATTTTTTGATTTGGCGGGTTCATCCTGGATGAATTAAACTAAAACTCACATTCAAAGGGGCTTACTGGCCCCTGGGCAGTTTCACCCAACACATTTGTGAGGATAATGCAAGCTGCTGTAACAAGTAGACCCCAAATTCCAGTGGCTTGACAGAGCAAAGATTGATTTCCTACGAGGTTTTGGGTCAGTGGCAGGGAGGCCCACCAGCGAGGCTCGCTGTCTTCAACCCGTGGCTTCTAGGACCACCCTGGGGGGGGCAGCACCCACACAGTGGAAGGGGGAAAACCTTGGGGGTCCTCGATGGCAGTTGCTCACGGGCCAGGCTGGAAGTCACATACATCCTCTCTGCTGCCCTTCTCGAGACTGGAATATGGGCCCCTTTAACCGCACTCGGGAAGAAGAGCTGGCTTCTAACTTTTATCCCTGCTCACCCTGCCTCCCAGGTTCCCAGGACAGAATGAGGAGGTTTGGCCATTACATATGTCACGGCCTCAAGCCACACTGCCAGGGTGAGACTGGCTCCTTCCTTGCCCTGTGCGGGCTGTCTGCTTTGGCCTCTGCCTCACGGTGATGGTGCTGGTTCTGGTTCTGGCCCCAGGACACCCAGTAGCTCGCATCTGCTGTGTCTGCTCACCCAGCTGGGTACATCCCTTCCATTTCTCACCCACAGAGACGATTCTCTTGTTTCTGAGCATAACCACATCTGAACTTAAATCTCACACACATGCATATACACAGATATATGCTTTAGGAGCAAGGGACATCCAGACAGGAAAGGAAACTCAGAGTGGGAACAAGAGCCGTGGCTCTTTTCCTTTCTCTTCCAAGCTGTGGGCATGGGTCAGCTTTCAGAGGCACCCCTCTCCGAACAAGGATCTGCCTGCCTTCCAACCCGCTGCTGTGAGTTACTTTATGGCCCTGCTCTCCTGCGTTCTGTAAAGCGTGTTTGCAGAGCCAGCCCTCCTGGCTGGGGCCTTCCTCTTCTCTTCCTTCTCCCTGGTGGATGGCCAAGTGCCCTGGGAGAGGAGCTGGTGTCCCAAGCACTCCAAGGTCCTGTTCCTTCCTGACTGGCGGGAGGATCTGTCAACTTCCCCAGTGGCAAGCAAGTAAAACTCGATTTCATTTATCTAGTATTTATTGAACCCGTTATTAAAAAAATTGCTGTTCTTCCACTCTGATCTCGCTTCTGGGGCTCTCGTTCTTGGCAGGAAGTTCAGGGTCTGCTCTTGGCAGCACGTTCTGGGATAGGGGAAGCTGACTCTTAATTTTGAACCCGATAGACTCCCCTCCCTTCCCTGTATCCTTAGCTGGGGAGGATGCAGGGGACAGTTGTCCACCTCCCTTGTCCCCAGTTCTGGGCCAGCAGGGAAGGGCCTGTCACAGGGTGGCTGCCATGCCTTCCTGATGGAATCAGAACTTCCTGGAACCCGAGTTCATGTGCTGATTTGTGACTCTGGGAAAGGCATGGACACATTCAAGTTGCTTTGTAATTTGGCCGTCTCGAAGTTGTTGGTGTTTGGGAGAGACGCATCTGAAGACCCCAGAACCATAAATGGAGAAGGCTGTGCCTGAGGTGCTGGGCACTCCAGTCTCGTAGGCATTCCCTGTCCTCGTTTCCTGCAGCTGCTGTGAAAATCACCCCACGCTGGGTGGCTTGTCACGCAGGAATGTCTGCTCTCACCATCTGGAGGACAGAAGCCTGAAATCAGGGTGTCGGCAGGGCCATGTCCCCTCTGTCGTTCATAGGGAAGAATATTCCTGCCTCGCTCCTGGCTGCTAGAGTGGCTGGTGATCCTTGTCAATCTTTGGCTTCCAGCAGCCTAACACTCATCTCTGCGTCCATCTCCCATGGCCGTCCTCACTCGGTCGGCCTGTCTCTTCTCCCCATCCGGGAAAGACGCTGGTCGGATTCCATCAGGTTCACCCCAATCCAGTTTGGCCCCATCTTCACTTGATGACATCTTCAAGGTCCCTATTTCCAAATAAGGGCACATCGACAGGATGGAGGGTTAGACTTGAGCAAGTCCTTTTGGGGGAGCCCCTGCAACCCGTAATTCACCCACGGGTGTTCATTTATGAGCCATGAGCCTGCAGGGTGGCTTGGCAGTAATCAAATGCCAAGGTTTTTAAAAACTGCTTTTCAGGTTTTGTTTCTGATTTACTATGCCAGTTCTAGAAAAAGTTAGAAACATATAAGAAAAAAGAAAACCCATCATTTATTACAGTCAATGCTTTCCAGCCAAAGACCACCAGGAACGCATGTCTGTAGTTGAACAAGTTGGGGTCATTACTTGTCACAGCGAAGGAGAGCACCCACCAAGGGGAACCGTGGGGTGTCCCAATGAAGGTGTCAGAAGAGACCCGGAGGATTTGGGTTTGTGGCATCTGGCTTTCATTCTGGGGAGGGCTTAGGGGAGCGAGGCTTTGCTCTTGGTGGGGTGCATTAGGGAAGAGGGGGTTCTCTGACAGGAACCTTAGAACTTCGCTGAGGGAGGGCAGACCCCAGGCAAGGCAGTGGCAGTCGCTCGTTAACAGGAGGGGGGTTTCCGTGTTGTGCAGCTCAGACCCTGTGTTCACCCAGACTCACTCAATGGGAAGCTGTTGAAGGGCAGCCCCACCTGACAGGAGAATGTGTGGAGAAAGGCCTGCAGGCTGGAGGACAGAGTGAGGACAGTGAGGGCTTCCCAGAAACCCCAACGGGAGAAGAGGCAGCTTGGCCGGGGATGGGCACACACGCCTGTCCTGATTTGACTGCATTTCTCTTTCATATTTATTGGACACTTGTGTTTTATTTTTCCTCTGATAAAATGCCTTGTTAGTGCTTCCACCCATTTTTCAGTTTTCATGGGTTGGAAATATCCAGCACTGCTTGCCACGTGCTATAAATGGCTCTTTCCCGTTTGCCTTTAAACTTTGCCAAGTTTCATTTAGCCCTGTATTATTCGGAATTTCATCTTTAATTCACCTCATTCTTCACTCCCATCCTTTATGGTTTCTGCCTGAGAAGCCACAGAGGCTGTGCCCTGGGCACTACATGTGTCTGGGCCAGTGGGCAGAATGGGGGTACAACCTGGTGCCATGCCATCAGCCAGCTGGCCCTCGGCCTCGGCGCGGTGAGGAAGGTGAAAATCCATTCAGCTTCCTTGGCTCTCCTTTGGGCTCTCTTCCCTCTTTGTGCCGAGGGTCACTGTGGGTGCAGAAACACAGACAAGCCGGGTTCTGTGTTTGGCAACCTCATCACAGCCGAGCACCCTCGTGTCGTTTCTCCAAGGACTCCATGTTGCCGTTGTTTTTGTCTACCAAGAAAATCCTACATTTACCAAATACTCTGAAGTTCCACTTTAAATGTGATGTGGGTAACTATGGCGATGCAACTAAACGACTATAACGTGGTCATTGGCGGGCACGTCCAATGGCTCGAGACAACCTGGGCACCCCTTTACCTTCAAGGTCCCTGATTGCTCAGGAACCCCTGGTGGGGGCCCAGGGTTCAGGGGTTACCCCAGCCGGGGAGGGGGTAGCATTTGGATTTTGAACAGGGACAAAGCCTTGAGGCGGAGGGATCGGCC
>PVKY010010115.1:0-12857 GCA_004027775.1 Bradypus variegatus
AAACAACTGTCTTGTTGGGCAAGCATGGGCAGATGTTCCTGAGACTTCCTTGTTGGTTGCTCTTCTTGTCTGTCATAACATCAGGGGTCAGTGCCCTGGAGGCTGTGGCTGCAGGGTCTGCCCCCGGTCACCTCCTCCCCCTGCCCGTGACTCACAATAATGTCCCCCGCTTTGACAAACTGCAGGCGCAGCTGGAACACGGTGATGTCCAGGAGGTAGATGAGGTCACACAGGTAGTCCATCAGCAGCCAGAAGTAGAGGTTGTCTGGCCTCTGGTAGGGGAAGGCCCAGCGCACAGGAATGAGCCAGCAGTTCCAGTTCCAGGCCAACACCACAAAGAACAGCCACAGGATGTACATCAGGTCTGCGGGGAAGGGAGGAGGCCGGAACACGCTGGAACGTCAGCTGGGGAAGGAGCTCCTCATAAGGAGATCAGGCTAAGGCTTTCCTCTTTCCACTTGTCTGTGCTTCCTACAAACACTATGCATTGCACCTTTGTGACAGGGGCCAGGTGGAGGACATAAAATTGTCTTTGTTTTTTGAAAAAGTCATGGCTGGGCCCTAGTGGATCAGAGCACTCTGAAGGGAGGTGGGGGAGGGTGGCATTATTAGATAATTCATTCATGTTGAAATTTCTCCAAAACTGCATTTCCTGACAGCAAGTACAGCATGGTAAATAATGCATGGTGGATGGACAGATGGATGGACACTTGGGTCACCTGATCGTCGTAGACGCCCTGAGTATAGGTGTGTGTGACACCCCAGGACCCAGGACTCTGGACACCAGGGCTGGGGTCCTGGTCCCACGTGACTCCCTGTGTGACTTGGGCAAGTCCCTCGCTGGCACCTGCCCTGCCCTCCTGGGAGAAGTCACACGGAAAGGTCAGGTGACAGAGGTAGGGAGGTGAAACGCAAAGTACTGCACACATACAGGGGTTGCTATTCCTGGGGAATGCAGGACAGGCTTCAAGGGAAGGGAGAGTCCTCCACTTCAGATGTTGGAGGAACTTCTGTCCTTTCCTGCTGAGGGCAGGTGCTCCGGGGAGCTGGCAGGAGCAAAGTAGGAAGAGGCGTGGCCGAGAGCCAGCAGCCGCCTGCCCTGGGGCTGCCACTAACTCGCCACGAATTCAGTGCCCTTAAGAGGGGTACGGTCTTATGTTCTATTCCAGGGATTTTTTTTCTCATCTTTTTAAAGAATCAGGGGAGGAAATGTGGAATTGTCTTGAAAAGCTTAGGAGGTGATGAATCGTGGCCGTCTGTTGCCCCCCACTGGCCTCTCATGCCACCCCCCCAATGCGTCCCCTCCCCTCCCACAGTGCCCTGGCCATGCCACCCCAGGACTCACTGGTCAGAGGGTCGATGCTCTGAGGAAACCGGTACGTCTTCCAGGGGCGGCGTTTGAACTTGCAGCAGAGCATGTTGCAGTAGTGCTCCTCCTCGGCCGGGCCCGCCCCCACGGGCTTCGCCTCCAGTGCCGGCTCTGGGGCTTTCTTGGCTGGGGCTGCGGAATGACCCTGGTGACCACCTGAGCCAGCCCTGAGGCCCAGGTAGAAGGCTCCCAACTGCATACCCAGGAGCCGGAGCTGAGGGGCCCCCCCGGCACTGGCAGCTCCATGCTCAGGGACCAAGGCACTTTCCTGCCACGTCCCGTTGGCAGGCTGCTGCCCACCCAGGAACGCTTACCAACTTCCAGTCTAAAACTGCTCCTTGGAAACTGTTCCAAATAGGTGTTCTGGGAAAGCTGGATGTCCCAGTTCAGCCTCTGCTTGTGTGCCTAGGTTGGAACCCCCTTGGCTCCCTCTGATGGGCTGGGGGCATTTTGTACCCAGGACTCCTGCCACCCAGGGTCAGCAGGGGGCCTGGGGTATGTGGAGATTAAAAAAAAATGTTGCTCTTGGTTTCTCAGAGGTAGGAATCTCAGTGCCTCCTTCACCTCTGAAATAAAACCAGATGGGGCCAGCTCTGAAGACTCTCCGGCTCTGACAGCCTCCCTGTGCATCCTCACGATGCATATTGATGACGGGGGTTGGCTCATATAGGTTCAGTATGGCTGTTTCTAGCTTTAGGATGGTGAAGTCAGCTCTGCCAGGGCCACCATGGGGCCATGAGTTCCAGGGTACAGCCCTCCTCTTGAAAGACCAAGAAAACCTTCCCTGACAAGAGAGCATGGTTCCAATTTCCTCCTGACATCTTGAAAGAAAGGTAATTCTCAGGTAGCACCATAAGAATGTTGCAACAAAGGCCTCCGAAAAATTAGACCATCTAGTTCCAAGGTGGGCTGTGGACACCATCTGAGTGCAAGCTCTTGAGACACATCCCCAAGTGGCATCGCCAACCAGCCAGCAGGAAAAGGGCAGAAATGTGAATAAGGAGAGAGAACCCAGTGCAGCTGGACCATCAGTTAGAACACCAACCTTCTCCCCTCCCCTGGGTTTAAATCTGTACATTTGGGGCTCCAAATCCAAAGAGTGGTGATCTGGGCTCCTCTCACGCACCCCACCCATTTCCTTGGGGTCTCCCTCACAAGTTGACAGGAGATTTGGAGTTCCCACCCCACCCCAGGCCAGGGCAGCCATCTCCAGCTCTGGACTCACAGGGCTTGGGGCTCTCCTCATCGGAGGTGACGTCGGGGTCGATGAGCTTCTCCTTCACCTTCTCCGTCCGCTCTTTGAACAGCTTCACCAGCTCCTGGAGCCGGTCGTTAATGATGGCGCTGTTCTGGCTGGCCATGGAGGCTGCCCGGTCCTGGCCACTGCGGGGACACCACCCAAGGACTGAGCCGCTGAGCAGGAAGAGACCCCTGTATCCCCAGGCAAGAAGGGCCAGGCAGCATCTGTGTCCCGCCTGCCCCCGTTTCCTTCTGATGTCAGAAACACAGGGCCCACTACTGGGACAGTCCGTCTGGGAATAAAGCCTGGGTGTTTGGGTCCACCCTTTAGAAAATGTACCATGGAGGCACTGATTCAAATGGGTGATTTTGAAAAACCTTTGATCCCACTTGTAATTTCAGGGGAAATTCTTGGAGCTCAGCAAAATCAGACTGTTAGTCCCAGTTTGCAGGACACTGAGAAATACCTGGCTGAAGAAGGGGGAGAGAGTGGGGAGGAGAGAGAGCGGGGGGGGGCGGGGAGAGAGAGGGAGAGGGAGAGAGAGATTGAGGGAGAGAGAACAGAGAATCAGCCTGCCACTCCACTCAGCCTGTGCACCGACTGGGTGAGCTGAGACAGCCCGTGGGAATCAGCTCTCCTCTGGGAGGCCTTGCTGTTATCATAGCTGAGCTGAATGTAATTCTAGTGTTTACAAATTATTTTTTTTTTGATACAGCCACAAAACCCAAACTAAAGCCACTTTTGCTCAACCGAGGCAGCCGGGCTGGAACCCGGCCCAGGGGTCTTAATGACGGATGGTCCTCAGGTGTGATGGGGATGCCAGCTGCACCCCCACATCCACTGTCTCCTTCTGTGACACAGTCACGGGGACACAGCCACCCAGCAGGGACTACCTTTCCCAGGTGTGGCTGTGTGAGTTCTCCCTACTGGGAAGATGGTAGAAATGATGCCTGCACCTTCAGACCTCTCTTGGTGGTGGTGACCAATGTGACCTTGTTGGTGGTGACCAGTGTGACCTTGGAAGCCCCATGTAGAAAGTGGCAAAGCCACAGCTGGCTGGGTCCCTCACTGCATGGACCTGAACCACTCAACTAGTGACGGGACTGTCACATGAGAGGGAAACATCTTATTCCTTAAGCCACTGAATCTTTGGGGTCTATTTGTTACAGCAGCTTAGCCTACCTAGCTAATACAATGGGTCTCCATGCTGAATTCTTTAACAGTTTCCAAGGGTAATTTTTATTACTATCCCTGATTTTTGCCTTATGTTCTGATATTAAACCCGAAGCCCAAGTATGCAGGGGCACTACTGCATAAATGTGACTCCACCATGTGCTGAAACGGACAGCTAGATTACGGATGAGGTTTTCTTTTCCCTGCTTCTTTAACTTTGTGAACTTTCCACAATGATGTCAAGCAAAAATCCATGCAGTCATGGATGGGGAGAAAAAGACCAGAAGGAAAGCCCAGTGTCTCCTCCTGCCAAGCCAGGAGCTGTGGCTGAGGAGTGTGACGGGGGTCCCAGGCCACATCCCAGGGCCAGGGCATTCACCATCAACCCAGGCTCCTCAACTCCCAAGAAACTCCTCCTGTTGGCCCAGGTTTTGTGGCAATTAGATATCAGTGACCCAGGTCCCAGTGCCCTCAGGGTGGCCCCCACACATCACCCCACGGGCCAGCTGCGTGATTCACTTGGGGAGCTTGTAAACTGATGGATTCCCCAGGGACACTGGCTGAGGTTCTGACTTAGTAGATCTGGGTGGGGCCAGGGAATTTGCATTTTTCACAAGCTTCCCAGGTTGGGACCTACTGGAGATCCTTGTGGCACCCCCTTTCCCCACTGACCCTGTCAGGGGTTTCAGTGCCAGGAGCCCCTGCCTGTGGCTCCCCTCAGACTCTCCTTTACAAGGGAACCTACAAAGAGGCACCGTCCTCTATGAGCACAGCTGGCAGTGGACACAGCTGGGCTCTGTGCCTGAGCCCTTTCTGCAGATTGCACCGTGCTCCAAGGCCAACCAGATGCAGCCCAGATAGGACGCCCAGCCTGGAAGCCACCGGCACAGTCTGCCCTGCAGCAGAGGGTTCAAAACACCTCCACGGTCCCCCTCCCCCCCCCCACCCCACCTCCCATCCCTGGCCCATCCCCACCCAGCTTTCCAGCCCTCTGAGCACCCAGAGGTGGTCCCTACTCACTCAGTGTCCTGCGGGGTGGTGGGGTCAGACCAGGCGACCACAGGGGACTCGGCTGATGACAGCATCTTGAGCTCTTCAGCCTCATCATCCTGGGAGGGCAGCCTCTTCCTACACGGACAAACGGACAGGCGTAGGAGGTGACTTCAGCTGAGGGCAGGGGTGGCAGGTGGAAGCAAAAGTGCTCTGACCCCCACAGGTCAACACATCCTGCTCCCTGGGTGTGGGGGCAACTAGGGGAGGAGCTGCTGCCAAAGGGTCCTGTTTTGCCTGGAAGGAAAATTCTCTTTATGACATAAAGGGAGAAGGGAAGGAAGGGCTGCTCTCGGGACCTCAGTCTCTGCATCTATTCAATGGCCCAGCACAAAGTGACTTAGGCAGCAGGCAAACCTGAGCCTATACCCTGCCTCTTCCCACTGTGTGACCTGATGCAAACTACTTAAACTCTCTGAGCTCCCTCAGTTTCCCCTTTCCAACGAAATGACATACTTGTTACTCAGATCTCAGCTTAACCGTCCTTCTCCCCTCCCCCTCCTGGTCTAAAGTCGCCCCCTCCCCAGCTCACCCCTACCCCATTCTCTCTGACACCACCCTTTGTGTTCAGCCACCAGAGAAGCCTAAAGGGCCCCATGGCCCATCTTGGTAACTGTCTCCTGGAAACTCAGCCTCATGCGCCCTTCACAGACACGACTTTGGCTGAGAAGAAAATGCCCACAGGTCATGGAGTCAGGCAGAGCTCCAGCTCCTGGGGTGACCTCAGGTGAGCCCCACACCCTCTGGGAGCCCCAGGTCCCCCATCTGCAGGATGACGATGAAATGATCCCTGAGGCCCCCTATCGCTAGCAGAGCCTAGGTCCGTGGTTTGGGTGTCTCCACCTGGATCTCAGAGACAAAATGGTTCTTGCCCAACCTGCCCCTGGACCTGGGGTCAGCAGGTTGGGCCCTGGGCAGTCTGACTGGCTCGGGGGTTGGCAGATGCTGGGGTGGGCGCTGGGAGTCAGCCTTTGGCACCATTTTCAACTGGCATCTGGGGGGTTCATTCATTTCTCTGGTTTTCCCACCCTCTTTCTCGACAGTGAGTGTGAATTACCTTACCGGGAAACACAAAAGTCTGGGAAAAAGATCAAAAGAGAAATTTCTTAATGCCACCGAGAAAGCAAGCACCAGTTATACAGAAAAAAGTCCTGTTTAAGATAGAGCAGCAATTAGTTGATGTAGGAACACAAAACTTAGGTTTGGAGGACCTAGCCTGGGCCAATATGTACCACTAGGAGCAACATTTTGTAAGTTAATGAAGTAAGTTCTCATGCGGAAGATTGGGCATTTCTTAACGACCTATATTAATGTATAAAACATAAAATGCCAAGTGTTAGCACATGAAACCAAGTGCTTAACCCCGGGACCTTGATCTTACTAGAATAGCACATGACCGCCTCTATTAGGGCTCTCAGCTCAATGTGGTTTGAGCAGAGATGGAATCCATGAAAGGAACCCCCACCCTTGGGGCCAGAGCCCAAGGACCTTCAGCTTCACTTGCAATCCCGGCAGAAGCTGGGCCTACCAGCCTGGCCCACGCCCTCCCCAGCTGGAGAGTGAGGGGTAGGGCATCTCTCGCCCCCTTCTCCCAGGCCAAGCCCTGAGTGGCTGAAACCTGCATGTCTTCCCAAGAAGCTCACGTTAGTGAAGGTTCCTACTCAAACCCCTGAGGGCCAGTCACAGAACTGGGGGTCAGGCAGAACCAACGCCCTCATTCAGCAAATGCTGCATTCAGTTGAGACTCAACTCAAGTCTTGACAGGCTTCCGGGCCAGCCCTCCTCTTCCGCAGCCTCAACCACCATGTTTCAAGTTTCCACCTTCTGGAGTGGTACAAAAGGAGGGACATGCAGCATCCACCTTTATTCTAGAAGGCTCCAAAACTATCCTGTTACCTTCTGCCAACTCACGAAGGATGGCAAGACTCGTGGATTCACTTCTTTCACTCTCCGGTTAAAAGGACAGCCATATACGAGAGGACTGGGGCCCAAAGTCCCACAGCTGGGACCAGGCTCAGTCCTCCTGCCCCCAGCCCAGTGCCGTCTCCAGGCTGCCCCAGAGAACCCAGAACTAGCAGCTCACACTCCCCCAGCACTTCCTGGTGCCTGACCCTGTGCTCAGCACTTCACATGCAGCAGCTCGTTGAATTCTCACCACAATTCTAAAAGGCAGGGGGTATTTTTATCCCTGCTTTATAATGGGGATATGGAGACCTGGATGTTTAAATGACTTGCCTTAAATCCCACATCTGGTCAGTGGTGAGCTGGGCTTTACTCCAAACCAAGGCCTTAGGCTGTGATAAGGACCTTGCCCATGTGCAGCCTCTGGCAGGGCCTGTGGTTTGTGTGGCATTGGCACCAGCAGTGGCCCTGATCCTCGTTTTGTCCCTGACCACAGGCAATCCATCAGCCTCTCCCATCAGGCCTCAGAATCCTCCCTTCTCGGAGCCGGGCTCAGTCAAAGGCTCCCCCAGTTTCTCAGTTGCATATAACCTGGCACTTTCTGGAAACGACTTGCTTGTTAATTTGATTGCTTGTTAATTGTCTATCTCTGCCCCGCTAGAATGTCAGCTCAAAAAGGGCAGGCCCCTGTCAGGCTTCTCCTTGGCATATATCCCCATTACCTAGATCAGAACTTGGCACAAAGATGCTCAATAAATGTGAATGAATGAATGACAGAATGAATGAATGGCAGGGACAAGAGGAGCCTCATAGGTCCAGCCCATTAGCAGAAGGCAGGAGGCTTGGATTCTAGTCCCATGTGATCTTAGCTCCCAGCCCCATCTCCAACTAGCCCCACCTCAGTCTCAACCTATGTCATACCCCTGTCCATGCAAAAGAAACAGAGGGAGGTAGACCAGATGTCTACAATCATAGTCAAGCCATTTCTGGGCCTTCTACTAGATTTTGTATGTGATTCAGTGAACCTCAATTCTGGGCTCTGGCTGGACTGATAAGGACTGTGAGCTGCAATCCCACACTGGGAAGATTATGGTTCTTTCCTCCATGTTAAAATCGGAGAGCCTTTGTGGGACACATCCAATCATCACTGTTCTGGCAGACTCCTGGCCACAGCTGATAAATTATACTCAAGGGCTTATGAATAACAGCAAAAGAATAATGAAAGAGAAAAGAACCCTCTCTCCAGCCAGCCAAGGTAAGAGAAGCACCAGTTTGTACCCTTTAGCTTAAATACAGTCATTCATAAAGCACTATACTACACTTGACAGTTTGCCCAGAGTTGCATGCAGGACCATCTCCTAGTTATCTGGCTCACGTTATCCAAACCCAACTCTAACCATGCAATGACAGATTTTCTGAAGAGGCACAAAAATGTTCACAGCCTTGACCAGGAATCCCATCCTTTAGAAGGAAGCCCAAGGACAGTGTCCAACAACAGGGGATTTAAAAAATCCTTTCTAGCACATGGAGTTGGTGGACTATCATGCAGTCATCTTAAAAGAGCATTAAGGGGACAGTCTTGCAATATGAAAGAGGGTTCAGGAAATTGGATTAAGTACAAAGAATAGAAGCCCAAATTAGTTGCCTCTTTGATTAGAACCACACAAAAACATGGCATAGATAAACAAGGCATGGAAGAGAATGCGGAGAAATAAAAACACCATCCGGTGTGGTGGGATTATGGATGATTATTTTTCTAACATTCTTTGGTCTCTCTTTATCTTATTTAATAATAAAGTGGTGTGGGGGGAGGGGTAGAAATTAGTCCTGTCACACTATGGTAGTTTGGAACTGTCTGTACCCTAGAAAAACATTTTCTTAAAGTCAACCCACTCCTGTGGGCATGAACACATTGTACGTAGGACTTTTTGATGAGGTTACTTCAGTTAAGGTGTGGCCCACCTCAATCAGGATGACTCCTAATTCTGTTACTGGAGTCCTTTATAAGCAGAATGAAATTTAAACAGAGAAAAAGCCACAGAGGGTGCACCCAGAAGCTGAACATCAACAGAATCTGGAAGAGCAGGGAGAGGCCAGGGGAGGCTGCCATGTGCATTGCAATGTGACAGAGGAGCCCAGGACCAAGGATGGCCGGCAGCCAGCCCCAGAACCCCACGCTCTTTAGGGACAAAACATCACATTGATGATGTCTTGATTTGGGCTTTTTCCTAATCTCAAAACTGAGCCATTAAATTCCTATTGTTTAAGCCAGCCCACTGTTTGGTATTTGCTTGAGCAGCCTAGGAAACTAAAACACACACTTCTTGGCCCTTCTAAAGGGCAGCTGAGGATTTGGGGGACAAGCTTCCTGTTGAGGGCTCTGAAAAAGAACCCTAGGCCAGGAGCTAGAAGAACTGGCATGGTCCTGGTTCTGACACCAACTCACTGTGTGTCCTTGAGCTGGCTTCTTCCCTTGTCCAACCTCAGTCTCCTCATCTGTCAAATGGACAGGTGGCACAGTGCTGTGAAAAAGCCCAAGAGAAGCATAAAAATTGACCTGTAGCTCCCTGCCGCCGAGCCTGGGACTGCAAGGGTGTCAGATTTGGCAGGAGAAGGTGGTGGCAGCACAGGTGAGGGTGGTTTCTCCTCCTCGATGAGGGGGCGGCTGTCAGCATCAGCATCTTCCACCTGCACCTCTGGGTGCTCTTTCGTGGCAGGCACTTAGGAAGAAGAAGGAGAGAAGAGCATCAGAGAGAGAGGGAAGCTGCATCCCAAGGCCTTGCTGTGATCTTGAAGAAAGCCACAGAAAGCATGTTGGGAGGGGCCTCTGGCCCAGAGGAAAGCCCCACGCAGGCAGGGCAAGAGTGCAGAGCCCAGGGCCCTCTGGAAGCCCCAGGCAGCCCAGCCACCAGCCCAGCCACAGGAGGAGCCACAATGCCACGGAAACCACAGCGCCCTGGGCGCAGCCTGGAGTCTGGCTCTCTAAAGCCCAGCCTGGTTTCCCTGAGCCTGGAGAAGCATCACAGACCCGAGGAGAGGGGCAGCACTCAGAGGGCAAGGGGGAGCTTCGGAGAGCCTGGGGGAGCCAGAGCCCTGCGGGCCTGTCCTATCACAGCCTTTTGACCCCACGCCAGCTGCTCCCCCACTCTGGTCTGAGGTAGGAGTGACGGTGACTTCCCAGACCTATAGGGGAGGCCCTCACATTCTCAAAGCGCCTCAAATGGAAACCTTTGGGTGCTTCCTCCAATCAAGGGTAACAGGCGGTTTTTGCAGTGGAGCTTGTGCAGGGGTGCTTCCCTGTACATGTTTGGGAACTTGCTTTGACATTTCCTTGCTTTTGCACATGCCAGGAGGCCCCAAAATTCATCTGCCCAGCCCGTTTCTAGACCTTTTGGAGGCCTATGCCACGTCCCAGGTCCTGAGAATCATGTCCCTTCTGGGGAGCCGGGGCATGGCCTTGCCTTGAAGCCATCACCCACCCCTGGGACCGTGGGGGCAGGTCTGGCCCAAGGCCAAGCTCGGAGAGTGCTGAGGGGCTGGGAGGGGGCCCTGCCCGGGCTCCCCCACCCTCATTCCCCACTGCACTTGGGAGGGACCACCTGCTAGCAGCCAGGCACAGGCCTGGGCATGCACACACTCCAAAATGGGGAGGGGGAACATTTTGAAATAATTTGATATGTGAGATATTTATCACTGCACTGAAATGGCCACCATGAGAAAAGTCAGCCCTTATTTCCAAGTTTGGCGGAAGGAACGGAAGGAGACCTCAAGACTTCTGGGCATTCATTTAAGCCAAGCCTTCAGGAGAAGAGGACGAGCAGGGTTCGAGAATTTTACAAAAAGCATATGGGAGAAAGTTCGCCAAGACTAGAAGGAGATCCCCGGGCTTCGGGAAGGGAGAGAAAGCCCGAGGCAGATAGTATCTCACCCGATGTCCCCACAGATCTTGAAAAAAAGTGACTGGAGGAGAGGAGGGGGGCCTGGGGGTCACCAGGACAAGGGCAGCCCCTCACGCTCGTCCAGGGGCCCAGAGGGGCCTCCAGCCCGGCCCCAGGCAACAGGAGTACCCTGGCCACAGGCATCCAGGAGGATAGCTCAGGGGTTCTGGGAGGGGGCAGATGCTCCCCCCGCCCCCCACCTAACCTGGGGTGAGACCCCGAATCTTGACTGCCTCCCAGAGAGGAGGGAAAAGTCCCAGGACTGATGTCTCCTTCCCACCAGGTTGGCAGAGCAGGAACTCAAGATAGAAATTACATTGGTTTATATTACATTAATGTATAAAATAAAAATAAGATTGTGAAACATAAAAAGAATAATTTTATATGTATTAAATTGGTTTAGAGACTAGTAGGATTTACTGTTAAACTTCCCATGGGCCTAGGCTTTGTTACAGTAACTCTTTGGACCGTCTCAGCCCCTTATGAGGTAGGAGGTGGTCGTTCCCGTTGTCTCCAGTTTGTGGCTAAGGAAACTGAAGCACAGAGAGGTTAAGAAACTTGCTGCTGAGCGAACTCTTATTCCCTACTGGGGCAGGGTCAGCGTGCACGGAGGCTCCTTACAACGAAACTGCAGCTCCAGAGGTGCCAGGCAGCATCCCCGAAGTGGGAACAACGTGCTCCCTGCCTGTCTTCATTGCCCCATCTGTAGCATCTAAATCAGCAGGGGTCAGACCAAAGCCAGTCAATGCCACTGCCCCCCAACTGCACCTGGAAACATTTCCCAAAGTGTGGGGGCTCCCCGAAATCAGGGAGGACACAAGAGGACTGCAGGTGGAACTGACAAGGCAAAGGACAACAGATGAGAAACGACCCACCTTTCAGTTCTCTCCAGTGCCTGCCTGGTTGGACAAGAAGCCCCGGGCTGGTGCTCCTATGGCCGAAATGCCCCTCTGACTCAGCCTGACCCTCTTTTCGGCTAAGTGGGCCTCAGCTGGGAGCAGCCGCCATATCTGGGTTGAAACTATCAGCACGATTTTGTTGTCACTGTCTTCGTGGCTATGGTTGCCTCCTATTTATGGCACCCAATGCTGGTTCTCCATTTAACTGAATTGCAATATAAACTTCCCTGTTTTATTTAAACAGGAAACATCTAATTAAACATTTAATTAGATTTTAAAAAAGTGACTCCATTGAAAGAAAAATAGGAAGCAAATATGAGTAGCATCAGTACAGTAGATAGCAAAAATCATGAAGTAACACATGGGGGTGGGAGCTGGGGAATGCCTTGCTGTGAGCAGGCTTGGGGCTTGCCCACCAGAAGGCTGAGCCTGGGTATTGCCCCCATCACAGAGATGATCTGCGTGCCACCTGGCCCCACTCTTCGTCCAGCCCAAACCAGGGAGAGGAGAGAGGGACACAATGGGTTCTACCTGCCTGGACTAATTTCGGAGGCAACTTCAGACAGTGTCATCCAAAAGGAGGAAACAAACAAATAGAGCAAAAGGGAAAATGGTAGATCTGGCTTTAGCTAAAGTCAGAAGTGACAGCGGTCAGCCTGGAGACACTGTGTCCTGAGCACTTTGCCGTCAGGTGGCGAGCAGCAGGAACCCAAAGTCCAGTGTAGGGACCTTGTCACAGTTAGACAGATCCAGACAGGCCCTCCCTCTGCACAGGGCTCCGAAGGACACTCCTCCCCCTGGTCTTCCTGTCTGTTCAGGGGAGGGGGAGGGGGTTCTCCTTCCCAGAAATCACATTGACTGGGCAGACATCAAGAGCTCTCAGAAAGGCCCCCTCCCAGAAAACTCTCAAGGGCATAGATTCTGCCTACAGTGGGCCCCATATTCCTCTTCTGCTCCATTTCCCTCCCTTTAGTCCTCATCCCCAGAAGCCTCTTGGCCTGAAGATATTACTGACTTGTTTAAACTGTGGTGTGAGTGACTACCTGATGACATACAGAAAGCAATGTGTGACCCAAAGGAATGAATAGCTAATTGCAGAATTTTAGGCATGGGGAAAGGGAACCGAATCCCCTCAAGACACCATCACAAAGTAAGATGAGAGCATTGATTAGCAAAGCAAGAGGGGTGATTTTCCATGAGACCAACTAGCGTTCCCACGCCATGACCACATCTCCCATGCAGGAAGACAGCCTGAGCCATGCAGAAGCAGCGTGCTATGGGTGGGC
>PVKY010010116.1:0-12845 GCA_004027775.1 Bradypus variegatus
ATCCCCCTACTCCTAATGCGCAAGTCCCTCCCCTGTTTCCCCGTTGGCTGGGTACTACAGGGGTTACAATCTTTCCGAAAGAACTAACTAATCCATCTCTGAGATTTTAATTTGTACAGCCTATCCGAGAGCCAACGGGCTCATCATTTAGTTTAAACTTCCTGCTGAGAGTTCCCGCCTCTGATTTTACCTCATATCTTTTTACATTCCAGTAACCAAGGTCACCATTTCATGAAAGGGGATGGCGGGAATTCTCTCCTTCTTCCCTTTACCACAGGGCTTGTTTAAGCCGGCTCTGCCTCCATTTTTATTTCATGCTGTCTCTATGTGAAAGCTTAACTTATCCTTTTCTCACAGTATTTTAGCTCCATTTTGCAGCTAAGTCTACTGTGGTCCAAAAAGTTTGTCTGGACCAAAGTCAGAAACTATAATGAAGGGGGTGATTTTTTTAAAAAGTGGCATTAACTAACTGTCCTTCCCCTGCCCCCCACCTACTGTTCTCTGCCCTTTGAGTAAACACAGTTGCTTAGTGAAGCCTCATGTTTCTCTTTGAGAAACCGAAACAAAAGTCTCCAGGGCTGTGTGTGTGTGTGTGTGTGTGTGTGTGTGTGTGTGTGTGTGTGTGTGGTAAAGGGAAGAAAGGTGCTGTAGGAAAAGAATGACTAAGAAATGATCGTAATTAAAGAGAATCCAGATAGAAAATGCTTTCCAAATTAGCCTTAAGTGTCAAAGCTTGATTTTCTAAGTTAAGGGGAGGGAGCTCCAGTTTGATGAATTTTGGCATGGGAAAAATTTTGAGGTGGTTAATCCAAACATCATCCTCCATGTAACGTGTGCTGCAGACAGACTCGGGAGGAGAAACCACTGTAACCTAGAGGTCTGAGTTACATGTAAGGAGGCCCGTTCCTTGAGGCTTTGGCTTGGGCATTGACTGTTGGATAGCCAGACCTTCCTATGATTCACCCTCCAGACTTAAGTGTGGTGACACCAGGCTAGTGAGAAATCAGCAAACACAGTATTATCTTGGATCAAGGAGGTACTTTGAATTGAATTTGATTCAGGTTGAATAACTCTGTGTGCCAAGCACTGGGCCAAGTGCCAAGACACAGAGATGAATCAGGCAGGAGCCTGGCCCTCAAGGAATCTCAGGTTACCTGACAAGCAAGATAACGATTATATGAGCCAGATAAATATTATAGCCTTTAATACACAAGTGTTATAGGAGGATTAACAATGTGTTCAGAGAGCAGACTGATTCTTCCTGGATGTGTCACAGGTTTTAGGAGCTAGGTTTTGTAGGATACTACCTGGTGGAAAAGGGGGAAGACTTTCTAGGCAGAGGGAATAGTGAGTAAAGATGTGGGAGTGTTGGTTTTGTCAGGATTGTGTAATTTTATGTGGCTACAAATGAGATCCTTTTCTAAATCAAATAAAATCTATCTTGAAGCCCCATTTGCCAGACTTGACCAAACATTGAAACTTGGTCGTTACTGGTGTTGTCTAAGAATCTTTGAGGCTTACATGGCACCCAGAAAGTGGGGAACAGGGGCCTGATCTTTCTCCTGCGGTGTGCATCATAGTTCTTTAGTACCTGTTGCCACACAGTACTGATACTGAGAGGATTTGGCTGTTTTAAATTTTTTTCCTGTGACTTACATTCTTTCCCCCTTCTTTTGTAACTGAGCTCCTTTGTTAATTGGGCTAGCTTAAGTAAAATGATAAGGAGACTTTCACATACCTGAACAAAAAGTTTCCACTGCTTAAGACAGTTCTACCTCAATTTCAGGCCATAATACCTCATAATTGTTTTTACCTCACAGCATCCTTACAACTACAGCCCCTGCTAATAAGGCCTAAGTGTTTCTGTGTATTTTCCAAATCGAATTGGCAGAGAGAATCAAGCTCAGGACAATTTTTCACACTGTGTCTTAATGAGTCTAGCAAGGAGTATGGGGAAGGGGACAATGGGAGCCCTGTGTCACCATTTACTAGCTGTGTCCTCATGAGCAAAGTGCCTAAACTCTCTAAGCCTTTGTTTCTCTTGTAGATGGGGCTTAATAACCTGCTTTAGAGGGTTAATCTGAGGATAAAATTGGATCACACATGTAAAATCTTTAGCACAGTTCTAGGCACATAGTGAAATGAGAGAGTAAATGGAAGTTATCATCATCCTTATTGTTTGACTTTCCCAGCCACTAAAACAAATACCAAATGGGCTGGCTTAAACAACAGGAATCTATTTGCTCACTGTTTTGAAGCTAGAAGGCCTCAGCAAGCTTCCCTTAGAAGATTGTCCCATTCTGGGACTGGCTGCTAGCTATCCTTGGTCCTTGGCCTTTCTGTCACATGGCAATGTACATGGCTATGTCATCTCCTTTCTCCTTCTGATTCCGGCGACTTCTGGTTTCTTGCTCTTCCCATGGCTTGCTTTCCTGTGTTCAATTTCCTTTGCTTAAAAGGACTTAAACTATGTTGGATTAAGGCTCATTCTTTAAAGGTCCTATTTACGAATGTGTTCACACCCACAGGACCAGGGGTTAGCACCTGAATATGCCTTTTCTGGGGGACATAATTCAATCTCTAACATTTATTATTATAGGCAAGACACTGTACAGGTGCTAGAGATAATGAGATAAAAGCCTCAGCCGCCCAGGATGTGGAACACAGGAAAGTCAACCTTGATCTAGCAAAGGGAATGCCATGATAGAATTTAGGAGAGGAAGATTAATCCTCCTTGTGGAGATTGCACAAGCATTGGAGTTTATTTCATTTAGGTTCTATGCTGTATTTATCCATCCATCCATCCATCCACCCACCCACTCATCTCAGAATTAGAATTCAGAGGTAAGATTGTTGTGTCAGGTATGCGTGCTTATTTGAATTGAAAATTGTTATACAGAAAGCCTGACTTGACAGTCATCTAACTCTGTTTCTTACTATGTGTCACCTGGAAACACGTCTTAATCCAACCTACCAGCAGTTTCTTCATTGTAAAAAAAAAAATATGGATAGCAATAGTAGTTTTCTCAAGTTATGAAATTAATGTTCTCAGCATACAGTGTTTAATAAATGCTACCCATTATTTCATAACATCATCTATCATTTATTGTTTGCTTAGCAGGAGCCGGGTGTAGATATCCCCATTATAGTTGTTTTTGATGATTGACCATATGAGGAAGTGGGAAGTCTGGAATGACTCCGAGGTCTTGATGCTTTTAGGTACTAAGAACAATGCCCTTCTTCTTTTTGTCAAATTCTGTTTTCTTCTCAAATGCTCTCTTGCCTCAAGGATCCTTCATCTAGTGCCCCAATTAGCGTTCCACCCTCTCTGTCCCTCATCGCTGTGAGGCGCCAGCATGTCTGCCTAGTCTGCGCGACAGGAGAGCACAAGTCCCCTCCTCCTCCCTGGAAGCTCCCAGGGCAGGACGGTGTCTTAGCCTTTAGGTATCACCAGCTTCCGCCCAGGGCTGAATCTCAGGAATTTCACCAGGGCGCCCCTCCAATCGGGGTGGTACCTCTCGCGCGCTTTACTTTCCTCAACATTCGGGTGTATGGAATATCCCAGGATGGGATCAGATCATACAACCTTAGAAAATAATGGAAGAAAGCGTTCTTACTTTTGAGTCCAGACTCCTCATTTTACAGGGGCGTAAACTGAAGCCCAGAGGAAGGAAGTAACTTGCGTAAACAAATTAGGAGCAGAACCGCCACTCAAAGCTGAGTGTCTTGCCTCCCGGCCCGCGAGCAGTCCACGACACCCTCAGGCTGTCGTTCGTGGCCTTTCTCACAGACCCTGAAGCCAGAGCGACGCCAGTGGCGCCCCTAGTTCCTCCGGGTCCGAGGATCCCTGGTCTTGCCATTCGTACCGCGGTTAGAAAAGACTCGGCTCTCCAGGGGTCTGCGGAGCTCCACTGGGACCTGGAAAAGCCTCAGTATGGGCCCGTCGGGGAGTGGAGCCCCCAGATTGCTGGGGGTCGGGGTATGAAAGTGAAGGGGGTCCACAGCGGGGGCAGAGCCTTGGCAGAGGTATGCAGAAAGAAGCGGGCAAATCAACACTTGTAAACCCCCTTTTGGGCGCATCGCCACCGCAGGCAGCGCGTCCCGCCCCAAACTCCCTGGCCGGGAGGAACGCCGTCGGCCCCGCCCCCTACACCCCCGTTCCCTAGGCAGCCGGTGCGGCGCGCTGTAAGCTGATCCCTCCTGCCTGGTGTGCGGCTCCCGAGCGCCAGTGCCGAGCGACCACTGCCCGCGACAATGCGCTAGGTTTAGGATTCCCGGCTGCTCGCTGCAGCATGGCTCAGCCCGTGCAGTTGACGCCGGCTTCGCTGGCGCTGGTGCTGTGCAGGCTGGAAGCGCAGGAGGCGACGGCGACGGCGGCGGCGGCGGCTGGGGACGCCGAGGAGCCCGGCGGACTCGCGGTATTCCGCGCCTTCCGCCGCGCCAACGCGCGCTGCTTTTGGAACGCGCGGTTGGCGCGCGCCGCCTCGCGGATGGCCTTCCAGGGCTGGCTGCGGCGCGGGGTGCTGCTGGTGCACGCGACCCCCGCTAGCCTGCAGGTGCTGCGCGACGCCTGGCGGCGCCGGGTGCTGCGCCCGCCGCGCGGCTTCCGCATCAGGGCGGTGGGTGAGTGCGGGGGCCCCCAGGGGAGGGGCGCCCTGGGCGAGCTGCGGGGACCGAGACCCGGCCACTTGGACGAGTGCAGCTCCAGGCTCAGCTCTAGGGAGCGGGGATGGGAGTGGGGGAAGCCAGGCCCGGTCGCTGGAGGAGGGGCCGGCCTTCTAAGGCGCCCCGAAGCATTGCCTCCCGCTGGGATACTTGAGCCCCAGTCCACCAGCTCCGGGATGGAGCTCCACGGCCAACTCGGGGATGCCTCCCTACCTCAACTCTTTCAGCCTGTTTAGTGAACAGGTTCTTGGAGTGAGGAACTTTCTACTCAAAAAAGTGATGTTCTGAGGGGTGGCTTCCGGGCTCGGAGTCCGAGCTGCGGGCAAGAGACATGGGCTGCTGGCCCGGCTCCATGGGAGCACTTCGGAAGGATCCGGCAGATTGGGGCAGATCGGCTCCGCTGATTTTTAATTGGTTACTTTTTAATTTTAATTTTTTATTTAAATTACAGAATTGGAGCAGTCTATGCTTTTCGTGTCCTGCTATTTTGGGTGGTGTGTGGGGTTGTGTGTGCTGGATTAGGGTGTGGTGAGAGATTTGGGGGTCGTAAACTGGGAAAAAGAAATGACGAGTGGGGCTCCGGACACATCCCATTCCATTAGCTAAATAAAGAGGATTCTGCCTTTGCAGTCTTTTCAGAAAGCCAGCCCATTTATTAGAAGACTAGACCACTGCGCTAGTTAGTGGTCTCTGACTGCGGCCACTACATTTAAGGGGTATTTCAGCTCCCTGTAACAGCGTGGTCCTGTGTTTATGTGGGGTTATGACGGCCATTTGTTGACTTGTGCTGTCGACAAGTCCCCAGTTGTTCCAGCCCTGAGGTTTGCAATTCTACCAAGGAACCCCTCTCTGTCTTATTTCACAACTCATCCTTCTCTTATATTTGGGGAACAAATAAAAATACATTTGTTTTAGAACCCCAGGACAAGGGAACAGAGCAGCAAGAGACACGTGTTATTGTGTATCATATGTTCAGAGATTGTGTCTCCACATCCCAGGCTGCCCAGGCAAGTGAGGTTAAACCTTGGCTTCCCACTTCTGTGCATTCCCATTCTGGTGAGTTCTTTTTTCTTCCTTTTTCTTTAAGATCAAGATAAAAAAGGAAGAAAGAAAAAAGAAAAGGAAGGAAAAGGCTACATACACATACTTTGTCTACTTCTTTTACCTGTAGGAGTGAGTGAAGAAAATAAAGTTTCTAGTTCTGAGAATAATGAGCCAAGTAGCCAAGCCAAAATCCCCACACGGGAAGGGGTCTTTCAGACAGCCTGGATGAAAAACCCTTTTCAGTTCTGTGTCCTCGGTTTTTCTGGTTTGAATTAGCAGTTACATTCTCTGGTTCCCCCACCCCCTTTCAAAGGGTGAGCACAGAGTGTGACGGAGTGGGGGTCTAGATCTGGGTGTGAAAATAAGAGAGGGCTTGTGCTAAGCCCCAGGCAGCCATGATGGCATTGGCCCTGTTTGCTGCCACCTGAAAGATGCACCATGCAAAGTGTTGCGATTATGCTCAGCCCCAGGATGGCGATGGATGCTGAGTTCTATGCAGTGTCCAACACAGTGGCCTTCGTTCTGGCTCATCACTCCTGACTTGGGTCTTCTGGCAGAAATGATTTTGAAGTTTTTAAAGGAGCCCTGATAAGAATTTGGGCAAAACCAAGTAGGACATTTTGAGGAGTGAAATGGGGAAAGTTCTTATTTTATGCAAGGCAATGGATACATGGATACACGTGAAGGATTTGTTTTGAATAGGGTTGTAATTACTAGTCTAACCTGGTGTCCCTGGTTCAGATCAAAAGAGGGGAGGCCTCAGGCAGCACCGGGGTCAAGTAGAAATATAGAGGTTGGTGAAGGAAGGAGGAGCTGCCCACCCCCAATCAAAAGTTTCAGTCTGTTTGCTTTCCTAATTCTGGCAGCCATGGCTTCCAGAAGCTAAAATGGGCTTATAGGAAGGTGGGTGAAGAGCTGCTGCGGAATACTGCAGGACTTTTGCCCCATTCCCACTGTTAATTTGTGAGAAAGAGCAAAATCCTAGAAAAGGACACAAAGGATCAATTTGGTTAGGTCAGTTTGGTCTCTGCTGTGGGTTTTTGTTTGTTTGTTTAACAGCGTTCACTGTGTTGTGCAGTTTCATGTGTTTTTTTTTTTAAATGTTATTCTAGTAACATGTATACAACGTAATACCTTTTAACCACATTAAAATATATAATTCAGTGCTGTTAATTACATTTGCAATGTTGAGCTACCATCACCACCATCCATTAGCAAAACATTCCCATTGTCCCAAATAGAATCTGTACATTTTAAGCCTTAACTCCCTATTCCCTAACCCCACCCCATCCCTGGGTAAGCTATATTCTGGATTCTGCCTCTGAGTTTGCTTATTCTAATTATTTCCTGTTTCCAGTGAGATCATATAATATTTGTCCTTTAATATTGTGTGGCTTATTTCATTCAATATGGTGTCTTCAAGATTCATCCATGTTGTTGCATGTATCAGAACTTCATTCCATTTTACGGCTGAATAATATTTCATTGTAGGTTTATGCCACAATTTGTTTATCCATTCATCAGTAGATGGACACTTGTTTCCATCTTTTGGCAATTATGAAACTGCCACTATGAACATTGGTGTGCAAATATCTGTTTCAGAATCTGTTTTCATTTCTTTTGGGTATATACCTAGAAATGGGATTGCTGGATCATATAGTAATTCTATATTTAACTTTCTGGGGAACTGCTAAACTGTTCCACAGCAACTGTACCATTTTACATTCCCTTCAGCAATGAGTGAGTGTTCCTATTTCTCCACATCTTACCAACACTTGTAATTTCCTGTTTTTTAAATAGTAACCAATCTTGTGGGTGTGAAATGGTGTCTCATTGTGGTTTTGATTTGCATTTCCCTAATGGCAAATGATGTTGAACCTCTTTTCATGTGCTTTTGTTTGAAGGACAAAAGCTTTTAATTTTGATGACATTCCATTTAATTATTTTTCTTTCATTGCCTATGCTTTGGGTGTAAATTCTTAAGAAACCATTCCTTAACACAAGGTCCTGAAGGTGCTTTTCCACATTTTCTTCTAGGAGTTTTTTAGCTTTGGCTCTTGTATTTAAGTCTTTGATTCACTTTGGGTTGATTTTTGTATATAGTATGAGATAGGGGTCCAGGGTGTTGGGGGTCCAGGGTCCTTGGTTCAGATAAAAATCGGAGATCCAGTTTTCCCAGCACTTTTTGTCAAAGAGAATATTCTTTCTCAATTGAGTGGTCTTTGCCCCCTTGTCAAAAATCAATTAGTCATAAATGTGAGGGTTGATTTCTGAACTCTCAGTTTGACTCCATTGATCCATATGTCTGTCTTTGTGGGAGTACCATGCTATTTTGTGTAAGATTAGAAGTGTGAGTACTCCAACTTTGTTGTTCTTTTCCAAGAGGGCTTTGTCTATTCAGGGCCTCTTATCATTCCATATAAATTTGATGATTGACTTTTCCATTTCTGCAAGGAAGCTTCTTGGGATTTTGACTAGGATTGCCCTTTATCATGTTAAGGAAGTTTCCTTCTGTTCCCAGTTTTCTAAGTGTCAAGAAGGGGTGCTGGATTTTGTCAAATGTCTTTCCAAAGTCAACTAAGATGATCACGTTTTTTGCCTTCATTCTGTTAATCTGGTACATTACACTCCATTACACATTTATAAGTTACAAATTTGGTCTCTTTGCTGTAGATTTTTTTTTAACGGCTGATTTACTCCTGTATAAGAGCATTTGGGCATAGTGAGTGTTATTGGCCAGCTGAAGCTGAGATAGAAAATGTAGTGAAGGACATTCTATAAACCCACTGGGCTCCCTTGGGACCTTCTCCTGGGCCTCAGCACCTGGGTTCTCTAGGGCTGCATCGGGTGTGAGGAGGGGACACCCTGGCTAGCGGTCAGGGCTGACCTCAGTCTGACTTGAGTGCAGACCTGAACTTGGGGCAGTTTAAGGCCTGCAGGGGTTTATGTTTTCTCTTCCAGATGTTGTCCCTTTTCGTACCCTGTTCACTTTCTCTTTCTCAGTTTCCCTCTGGTGTGAAAAATCGATCTCAGGCAGAGAGCATTTCCCTAAATAGAGGGACAGTGGATCTTTAGCTTGATAAGAAGGAGCTAACTACTCTTCTTTTGTGCTCTGGTCCTCCAGTGAGTTTTTTTGTTTTGTTGGTAACAAATGATATTAACAAATGAAAGAACTCAGCTCTGGAAGCCGGAGGGAGACTTCTGCTTACAGAGCTGAGCCACTGTGGGAGAATTGGGGTTGGGGGGCAGAATAGGGGCACCTGTGTTTGTTTGACTGCATCTGTTGCTACTCTTGAGCCCACACCTACTGGGGAGGTGAAAGTTTAATAGGGGGAGGCCACTTGGCCAAACAAATTTGTTCCCTTCTCTTGGAATTTATAGCTGAGGCGTACACGCCCTCTCACCCTCAACATGGCCTTCCATCTTTTCTGGTTGAATAAAAATGCCCCAAATGCCTGTGGTTCTTTCTTTTTTTTCCTTTTAAGAGCAGTTGTCGGTTTACAAAACAATCATGTATAAAATACAGGATTCCCTCATACCAAACCAACCATAACACCTTGCATTGGTGTAGAACATTTATTACAATTGATGATAACATTTAAAAAAAATTGTACTTTATTTAAACAGTTGTCCTTTGTTATAATTGATGAAATATTGCTAAAATTATACTATTATCTATCATCCGTGATTTGCATTACATGTGTTTCCCCATATATTACCCTGTTATTGACACATTTTATTAGTATTGTACATTTGTTGTAATTCATGAAAGAATATTCTTATATTTGTACAATTAGCTATAGTCCATCTTCTTCAGTAGGGTTCACTGTGTTGTACAGTCCTACATTTTATCTTTTAATTTTTATTTTAGTAATATATACATCCTCAAGTTTTCCCTTTTAACCACATTCATCTCTGTGGTTCAGGGCTGTTGATTACACTCATAATAATGTGTCACCATCACCACCATCCATTTCCACACCTTTATCATCAGCCCAAATGGAAAGTCTGTACAAGTTAAGCATCAACTCTGTATTCTCTAACCCCAATCTATCTCCTGGTAACCTATATTCTAGATTCTAACTCTTTGAGTTTGCTTATTGTAATTAGTTCTTAACACTGAGGTCATACAATATTTGTCCTTTTGTGTCTGGCGTATTTCACTCAACATAGTGTCCTCAAGGTTCATCCTTGTTGTCACATGCATCAGGATTTCCTTCTTTTTATGGCTGAATAATATGGTGCATTACATTATGTTATACATTTTGTTTATCCATTCATCTGCCGATGAACGCTCGGGTTGCTTCCATCTTTTGGCAATTGTGAATAATACCACTGTGAACATCGTTGTGCATGTATCTATTCAAGACCCTGCTTTTGGTCCTTCTGGTATATACCTAATAGTAGGATTGCCAGATCATATGGAAATATTATATTAGTATCCTGAGGAACTGCCAAACTGTCTTCCACAGTGCCCACACCATTTTACATTCCCTTCATTAATGAATGAGGGTTCCTGTTTCTCCACATCCTTTCCAACACTTGTAGTTTTCTGTTTGTTTGATAGTGGCCATTCTACTGGGTATAAAATGGTGTCTCATTTGTGGTTTTGATTTGCATTTCCCTAATCACTAGTGATGTTGAACATCTTTTAATGTGCTTTTTTTGCTATTTGTATTTCCTTATTGGAGAAATGCCTATTCAAGGTTTTTGCCCATTTTTTAATTAAGTTGTTTGTCTTTTCATTGTTGAGTTGTAGGATTTCTTTATATATTCTGATATTAAACCCTTAATAGATATGTGATTTCCAAATATTTTCTCCCATTGAGTAGGTTATCTTTTCGCTTTTGTGACAAATTCTTTTGATGCACAAATTTTTTTAATTTTGAGGAGGTCCCATTTATCTATTTTTTTTCATTGCTTGTGTTGTGTATGTAAAATCTAAAAACCATTGTCTACCACAAGATCTTGAAGATGCTTCCTTGCATTTTCTTCAAGGAGTTTTTATAGTCCTGGTTCTTATACTGAGGTCTTTGATCCATTTTGAGTTAATTTTTGTATGTGGTGTGAGATGGGGATCCTCTCATTCTTTTGCATATGGATATCCATTTCTTCTTAACATCACTTGTTGAAGAGACTATTCATATCCAGCTGAGTGGACTTGGCAGGCTTGTCAAACATCAGTTGGTCATAGATGTGAGGCTTTACTGTTGAACTCTCAGTTTGATTCCATTAGTCAGTATGTCTATCCTCATACCAGAACCATGCTGTTTTGACCACTGTAGTTTTGTAATATGCTTTAAAGTCATGAAGTGTGAGACCTCAAACTTCATTCTTCTTTTTTTTTCTTTTTTTTTTTTTGCCATTCAGGCCCCTTACCCTTCCAAATAAATTTGATAATTGCCTTTTCTATTTCTATAAAGTAGGCTGTTGGAATTTTGATTGGGATTGCATTGAATCTGTAAATCGCTTTGGGAAGAATTGACATCTTAATGTATTTAGTCTTCCAATCCATGAACATGGACCATCCTTCCATTTATTTAGGTCTTCATTGATTTCTTTTAGCAATGTTTTGTAGTTTTCTGTGTACAAGTCCTTTATACCTTAGTTACATTTATTCCTAGGTATTTGATTCTTTAGTTGCTATTGTAAATGGAATTTTTTCTTGATTTCCTCTTCTGATTGTTCGTCACTAGTATATAGAACACTATTGATTTTTGCATGTTGATCCTGTATCCTGTTACTTTGTTAAACTTGTTTATTAGCTCTAGTCTCTTTGCTGTAGATTTTTTGAGACTTTCTTTATATAGGCTCATGTCATCTGCAAATAGTGAAAGTTTTCCTTCTTCCTTTCCAATTTGGATGCCTTTTATTTCTTTTTCTTGCCTAATTGCCCTGGCCAGAACTTCTAGCACCATGTTGAATAAAAATAGTGACAATGGGCATCCTGTCTTGTTCCATATCTCAGAGGGAAAGCTTTCAGATTTTTACCATTAAGTACAAAGTTAGCTGTGGGTTTTTCATATATGCCCTTTATCATGTTGAGGAAATTTCCTCCTATTCCTATTTTTTGAAGTGTTTTTATCAAGAAAGGATGCTGAATTTTGTCAAATGCCTCTGCATCAATCAAGATGATCATGTGGTTTTTCTCCTTCGTTTAATGTGGTGTATTACGTTAATTGATTTTCTTATGTTGAACTATCCCTACATACCTGGGATAAAACTCACATGATTATGGTGTATAATTCTTTTAATGTGCTGTTGGATTTGGTTTGCAAGTATTTTGTTGAGGACTTTTGCATCTATATTCATAACAGAAATTGGTCTGTAATTTTCTTTTCTTGTAGTATCTTTATCTGACTTTTGTATTTGGGTGGTGTTGGCCTCATAGAATGAGCTAGGTAGTGCTCCCTCCTCTTCAATTTTTTGGAAGATAGTTTGAACAAGATTGGTGTTAATTCTTTTTGGAATAATTGGTAGAATTCACCTGTGAAGCCTTTTGGTCCTGGGCTTTTCTTTGTTGGAGGGCTTGTTTTTCAAAATACTATCAGGCTTTTTATTATAGAAAGTGACAAGCTGATTCTGAAACTCGGATGCAAATACAAAGGAATAGATAGCCAAAACAATTTTGTAAAAGAACAAAGCTGGAGGAATTAAAGTGCCCAATTTCTATTCTTAATATGAAGCTATGGTTACCAAGACAGTGTCACAGTGGCATAAAGACAGGCACCTAGATCATAAGAATAGAGCAGAGAGTCCAGAATCTGACCTGCATATATAGGTTCAATTGATTTTTTAATGCAATTTTATTGAGATATATACAAACCATCTGAAGTATACAATCACTGGCTCACAGTAACATAATTGTGCATTGATCATCATGATTAATTTTAGAACATTTTCATTACTCCAGAAAAATTAAAAAAAAAAAATCCAAAGCATCCTATATCTACCCCCCCGCCATTATTGACCCATAGTTTTGGTGTGGTACATTTGTTACTGTTGATGAAAGAATTTTAAGATATTAGTGTTAGCTATAGTCCATAGTTGCAAAAGATATATTCCCCTCCATATACTACTCTATTATTAACATCTTGTAATAGTGTCATACATTTGTTCTAGTTCATGAAAAAAAC
>PVKY010010117.1:0-12846 GCA_004027775.1 Bradypus variegatus
ACACACCTGCGGGCACACACACCTGTGGGCAAACACATCTGTGGGCACACACACCTGCGGGCACACACACCTATGGGCAAACACATCTGTGGGCACACACACCTGCGGGCACACACACACCTGTGGGCACACACCTGTGGGCACACACACACCTGTGGGCACACACACTTGTGCACACACACACACCTGCGGGCACACACACCTGCAGGCACTTCTGTGAACACCCTCCCCCAGACTGAAGGACGCTGCCAGGGGCCCTTCCCTGAGAGGTGTCCATGCTGGTGAGTTACTACGCTGCTCCTCTGTTGGAGGGGACCTCCGAGGGGAGCCCTGCCCCCCAACCCCTGTCTGGCTCCCCCAGCAGAGGGCAGTGGGCACTTCCTGGGGTCTTCTCAGCTCCCCAGGCCTCCCCCTGCCTCCCACCCTCCTCAGCTAGGTGCCCCAGGAGCTCGGCCCTGGCCACAGCTGGATGCTTGACCACAGCCCCTTCCCCAATGTTGAGCACATGACAAAGAGGCTGCCGCCCCTCCAGCCTCCACAGCACCGTCCACCCCACAGGCCCTGGGAGAGCTGGCGTCCGCTGATGGCCAAGAGGCGTCTGAGCCGAGATGGAGTCCTTCCTGGGCCTGGCCCCGGCTCTGTGCAGACATCCCGCTGTCTCCGTGGAGGCTGCGGCGTTGGGAGAGATACAGCTCTGCCGTCGGGGCCCCTCCCGCCCCAGGGGTTGTGAACCCAGGGACACTGGCCTTGATCCTCCAGGAAGGTGACTTGAGCCCAGGACAGCCGTGGGCAGCCCGCTGTGCAGAAGGGCCTGGCAGGGAGCTCCAGGGAGGAGCCCTGGGGGCTGGAAGGTTCCACACTCCACAGCAGGGCCCTCTTCTCAGCTGGACCTGGAATGGCCTCTGCCTGCTCCCAGCCATTCCACCTGGAAGTGCAGGCACCTCAGGGCCTGGGGCCAACGTCTCCCAAGTAGGACCCGTCTGGGGCCAGGGCCACCTGCTCCCACCACCTCTGAGGCTGACAAGCCTCCAGCTGTGGAGGGCGGCCAGGAAGGAGGGGTGACCATCAGGCCGCCCTCCCTGGACACCCCCTGTGCTGCCATCCCTGAGGGGGTCAGAAGCTACCCACCCCCCAGGGTTCTTTGCCCCTCCCTTGGTCTGGCTTGAGCATCCTGAGTTGTGCGCTGTGGGGCTGGGACAGAGAAGCAGGGCACCCCTCACTCCTGCTCCTCTCGCTGAGGCTGCACCCCCCATGGGGACCCCTCTGGGCTCCCCTCTCATCCTTCCACCCCCTCAGAGCCTGAGGCAGGAGGACCCCGACTCACTGTCAGTGGCCCATCAGCGTGCAAGAACCCACCCTGTGCCCACCCTGGGCCCACCCCAGGGGCAAAGAGAGGGTTGGCCAAAGAAGCTGCATCTTGGCAGCACTCTGAGGGCACATGTGGCATCATGGAAGGCTTCCTAGAGGAAGTGGCCCACAGCAGATGGGTGGGAGTCAACAGGTTCAAGATGGGGTGGGGTGGCCCCTATGCCCACAGCCCCAGCCCTCCTCCCCCGATGCCCCTCCCTGTGCCTCTGCAGAGCCCCCAGCATTGCTAGGAATCGGGTGGGGGTCTCCCATGCCTGCTGGGTGGCCGGTGGTTCCACCCATCCCCACCCACCCCTGCCCTGACTGGACACATTCTGGAACTCTGTGGCCTGCAGGGTCCAGGTGACCAAGCTCTGGTGGGAGTCCTTGTCCAGTCATCTCAAGCCCCAGGCAGCCACGGGGTGCCCGGGTGGCCCCCCAGGCCCAGGTACAGGAAGCCCCCTCCGAGGTTCCCCAGGACCCCTCACAGGCCTGGCCATGGAGGAGCAGCTGGAAGCAGAACCTACGGGGGCAGGGGGGCGGGGTTCGCACCCAGCCCAGGGACAGAGCTCAGCCCGAGGTCAGGGACTTCACAGGGGTCTCCTGGGGGTGAGGCTCAGGAGCTGGGAGTCTCAGCTCCAGAGGGAGCCGCCCAGTGCTGGGAGGGGTGGTGGGGCCGGCGGGCGGCAAGCCCCTGGAGCACAGCCGCTGGGAGCAGACGCACAGCCACGCTCAGAGGAAACCAGCATCTGACACGAAATAAATCTCTTAATAAAATTACTGCTCTCCAGCCCGACGTCCACTGCATATGCATTAAAACTCGCTGTGCAGCTGATAAAGGATGCACCCTCGCCCTGGGGAAGCCTTGCCCGGGTAACACCAGCACCCCAAGCCCCCACATGCCCTGAGGGTCCCCATGCCCCCCAGTACCATCTCCCGCTGTGCACTCCTGCAGCCCCCAGCTCAGCCAGGCGTTTCCATGGAACACACAGTGACCAGCGGCCTGCTACAGTGAGGAAACTGCGGAACAAATAAATCTGCTCTAAAGCCAATTATGCTCAGGCTTCGGGGAGGCGGAGCTTCCTCAACCCCAGCTAAGGGAGAGAGGGCACCCCTGGGGGCTCAGGGAGGGCCTGAGGAGGCCCCGGCCAGGCTGAAGCCCAGGGGGTCGCGGGGGGCTGGAGAGGGCAGTCGGGAGGGATCCCAAAGATGTTAGCTCATGTGGTGCTTCCAATGTGACCCTCAACCTTCTCATCTCACTTCGTCTCTCTTGTCTGGCCGAAATGCCCAGCTGGAAATGAGACTCCTGATGCCTGCTGCAGGAGGCCCCAGGGAGCTGGACCCAGGCTGCTGCAAGCCGGCCACCGCCACCCTTGACCAAGCTGGGCCAGTCAGACTGACAGGCGGGCAGTGCGGGAGCTGGGCAGGGTGCCGGGTCTGGGCCTCAAGCAGAGGTGCCAATGGGAGGCCAAGGCTCTGTGAAGGGAGGCTCACGAGAGGGACAGAGGGTACTGCAAGGGCTTGCTCAGTGGGGTGACAAGAATCCAACTCACAGAGCAGCAAGGGGAATTCACTGCTGCAAGCAGCCAAGGGATCCAATTGTGTCTGCTTCAGGTAAGGTTGGATCCAGCAGCTGAAAGGATGTCAGCAAGGACTGTCTTGCCTCTGTCCTCCATGCTGCCCTTTGGGGTGATCTGAAAGGCCTTTTAAGGGGTGCAGAGGTGGTGAGGCTGGGGAATGAGGTGGGCCCTGCAGGGAAGCGAGTGGGTGAGGGAAGGAGAGCTCATTTGGGGTCACACTGGGTGCCAGTCAGATGGTTGCTGCAATGAGCTCTCTCTCTCAGGAAAGCAATGGGTCAGGAGGCTGAAGAGGCCAATGGACACTGCCTGATGGTGGTGCAGATGGACCTCCCGTGCCCAGGGTGGTTGCGGCTGGGCACCTCCCCTGGGGTGTGGCTGTGGGGTCACAGGGGCCTTTGCTCCCACAGCCCCTCCCGGGGAGCAGGGGTCAGGGGTGGGGTGGACAGCTCCCCTGCCAAGGGCCGGGCCCGGCGGGAGGATGAGGGTCTGCGCGCCACACCTCCGGCCTGTTCAGGGTTGGAGCTCGCTGGGAAGGTTCTGCCAGCCCCCCCCCCGGGGGGCTGCGCTGCGGATGGGTCCTGGGCTTGAGGGGCGCCCATGGAGATGCCGAGTCCCGCGCTGGGGCCTTGCGCCGGGAGCGAGTTCATCACGTCCCGCGCGACAAGCGCTTCCTGACTGCGGCACTAGGGGCCGCGCCGCACGACCGTAAATCACCAGGGGATGGTCTCTCCCGGGCCGGGGGCAGAAGTTAATTTCTTCCGAAGGTCCAGATGGAGAGGCCCCCGCCGGCCCCCGTGGGGTCTCCTCCAACCCGGGAGGGGTCCAGGGCGCCGCGGGCCCTGCTGCGCCCCGGTGGGGTGGGAGCCCCCGCGGCTGCGCCTGGCGCCCGCGCGCCCCTCCCCGAGTGGGGGAACGGGGCCGCGGTTCCCTGTTGCCGGCGGTGCGGAGGGGCGGGTCGGCTCCGCGTGGCCCCTGCGCCTTCAGCGGCCCTGAGGCGCCTTCAGCAACCTTTCCTTTCCCCCAATTGCCCACCGCAGCCTATATTACAAATACATAAATCATAATGTTTCAACAAAAGCAAAATTTAATTTTCTCCTTTCAGCCGTTATCTGGGCCGGGTGGTATATGGCAGGCTGGCGCGGCTCATTTATTACCCCGCTGAATGGATAATGGCAGCCGGGTCGATTGTCGCCAGCTTCGCGGAGCCTCTGAATGCCGCGCGGCCGCCGCGGCCCAATCTCCCCACATCTGTAATAGATACACAGGACTCTATTATTCCTTGCCAGAGCGAAATTAAATAGTCGTGTGTGTGCCGGGAGGAGGGAAGGGAGCGCGGCGCCGCGCCCACCCCCGGGACCCCCACCTGCCCCGGGGCACCCCCCATAGGCACGTCCGGGTCGCTGGTGCAGGGACCCGGATGGGGCAGGGGCGGCGCCGGCCCAGGCTGGGGGGGGGGGCGCTCCTCGGAGGCCTCGCTGGTCCGGCCCAGTTCACAGGCTGAGGCACCGAGGCCCGTGGGGCCGGGACCCGCTCAGCCAGGTGGGGCCCCAGAGCTGGGTCTCCCTCAAGTCACAGGGATGTCAGGGGCTCCTTGGCACTCCTCCACAGGGATGGAGGTTCTGGGGTTGAGGCTTACAAAGGGGGTTGGAGTGCCCAGCCCACAGCTCCCTCCTGGGTGGGGAACCCCCTACCACACGGCCTGCAAAGGTGCACCCCACTGTGCCCCTCTGCCCATCCTTCGCCCTCGGGTCTAGTCCTCACCTGCCTTCCCAGGTGGGCGGAGGCCCTGGTCCCGACTCCCAGGTAAGGAGCCCCAGGCAGCGCCAGGCTCCCTGTGCTGAGGCGGAGACTCAAGCCAGGCCCTGCTCAGCACCCAGGGCTGCCCTGGAACCCAGCGCCTGCTCTCCCTGCACAGGTGCCCGGAAGGGTCCTGAGGGCAGCCCTGAGGTTACGGCGGCCCAGGGTGGGAGGGCCTTACTGGGGGCAGGGCTGGGTCCCCCCTGGAAGCACCCTCTCTCTGGCATGCCCTGATGCCCACCGCCCCCACAGGATGTCCTACCCTGTCTGGCAGAAGCCCCTGGTGAGGGGTGCGGGGCTGGGCCCTGGGAGGAGGGGCCGGCGTCCTTTATGGTCATGTGGAGACCCCCAGCATGTGAGCCCGGGTGACTGCACACCTCACCCGTGGTTCTTCGGGCATATCAGCAAATGCGCCCTGACAAAATGGAGATGGAGTGCACACAGGCCTGCAGCCCATTTTTCATTTAACCTTTCAATGCACCTTTCCTCGTGTCATTAAATGCTTCCCGAGGCTGCGACTGCAAGGGCTGCCCACACACGCCCCACGGACGAGCCCTAATCTGCCTGTGAGCACCCAAGTGCACCCTGTGCGCTCATATCCCCACACCCCCTGCCGGCCTGGCCTCTGAACTTGGCCCCCATGGTGCCCACTGCCCCACGACCACTGCCCGCCCAACTGCCTCCCGGGACCCGCCTCCAGCTCTGCTGTCTCATCCTCCCACCTCCCACCCTCCAGGGACCAGCCATTGCTGACCGTGCAGGAAGGGGGGGTGGGGTCCTCCTTCTCCAGGGACGGTCAGGCCTGCCCAGGGCCCTGCCCGGGGCTGCTGTTTGCAGCACAAATGCCCCCAATCCACCTGGGCTCAACAGCAATGGGAGGCAGCAGTGTTGGGGGCCCCAGTGTTCGAGGTCCTGGCCATGCCTCAGCATCGAGGCTGAGTCTGCAGGGGCAGGCAGAGCCGCGGTGGACGTGGCTGCTGAAGGAAGCCCCCGGCGAAGCTCCGGCACACTGGAGGGTGAAACAGGAGCTGGCCTTGTTTTTCTCCAGCAACTTCCATCAGCGCTCCCTGTGTTGTCCCATCATGACTCTCAAGCAGCTTTCGAAAGTCTCTCTTTAATCACACCCTGATTTCTGGCTGGTCTCCCCACCCCTAGGGACAAATGGAGCCAGGCTCTCTGGCTGTCCCTCACTTTGTCCCTCTTGTAAATCTCTCACCAACTGCTCACTGAGCTCCTGCCTGTGGCAGTGAGGACGACAGACAGAAACTCCTGCTCCAGTGGAGCTGGCGCATAATACAGAAGAGCACGATGCAGGTGGGAAAATGCATCGTGCTCTGGGGATGGTGGGAGGGGACGTGTTTGCTGTGCTCAGCAGGGTGATTGGGATGGGCAGGAGGGGCTGCAGGGGGGGAGCAGGGGAGTTGAGTGCATGTCCAGGAAAAGCACTTCCAGCGGACACAGGACCTACCCAGGACAGCTAGCGCAGCTGGCGAGGAGTGGAGACAGTCACGGGGCAGCACACACAGGAGCAGAGGGAAACCACGAGAAGCTTTGAGAGAGAAGAGAAAGGATCTGATGCATGTTTTCCATGATCACCCCATGGAATGTGGGAAATAGACTCCAGGAGCCCAGGTGGGTGCAGGACAACAGGGAAGAAGTGCCGCCTTGACCAGGTAGCTGTTGGTGCCACTCAGGGAGTGGCTGTGGGTCAGGCTCAGGCCATACTTGAGAGTGGAGCCAAGGACGTGTGCTAATGGGTCACATGTGGGGGCTGAGAGCAGGCCAGGGGTCAGATGACTCCAAGGATCTGGCCTGAGTGGCTGGAAGGAGGAAGCTGCCCTCTCCTGATCTGGGAAAGCCTAGGAGGGAGGGATTGGGGGTCAGGAGCCCAGTTTGGACATGTCGAGTCTGAGATGTCTGTTAGGTACCCAAGAGAAGGTGCTGAGCAGCAGCTGGGCATAGGGGTGTGAAGTCCAGAGACCCCCCAAGAGGAGGAATGGGGGCACCATTGTGCACCAACAGTGTTTAAAGCATGTGAGGGCCGAGAGAAGGGGACCCGATGAGGGGAGGAGAAGCAGCCAAGGAGACTGAAAAGTGATAAGCAGAGAGGCAGGTGGGAAACCCAGGGCTGAGCTCTCCAGCAGCCACATGAGGAAAGTGTCTCCAGGAGGAGAGGGACACTGCTGAGTCAGGGCAAGGCAAGGTCCGAGGAATGACCACCAGATCTTAAAATGTGGGGTGACCTTGACAAGGGCAATTTAAGTGGAATGATGGGGAAGAAAACCTGATTGGAGCAGATTTTAAAAAGAATGAGAGAGAAAAAGAAAAGAAAAGAAAAAAATTAAAAAAGAAAACAATGGGAAAGTTCTATTTCTGGGCAAGACGGAGTAAGAGGACATGGATTTACCCTCTGTGCTGGTGTGGGGTTGTTACGCACCCACAAGAGGCCATGTTCTATTAATTCATCCCTGTGGGTGCAGAGCTGTTGTGGATGGGACCGTGTGGTCAGGTTGTTTCAGTTGAGATGTGACCCACCTCATTTGCAGTGGGCCTTAATCCTTTACTGGAGCCCTTTATGAGAGGATAAACATAAACAGAAGGAAAGAGAAGAAATTAAGAGAAGCTCATAGAGAAAAGCCTTGGAGAAGCTGAGAGAGAGGAGGCCACTGGAACCAGAAACTGAAAGCAACAAAACCCAGGAGCCAAGGCCCAGCAGACGCCAGCCGTGTGCCTTCCCATGTGACAGAGGAGCCCTGGATGCCGGCAGCCTGTCTTCAGAGTCCAGGTATCATCCTGTTGATGCCTTGAGTTGGATATTTTCATGGCCTAGAATTGTAAATTGTGAGCCAATAAACCCCCATTGTTAAAAGCCAACCCATTTCCAGGGTATTGCATTCTGGTCACTTTAGCAAACCCAGACACCCTCCCACCCAAAATAAATTTTAAAACTAAATACTATGTGTGAACCAATGGCTCTGAGGACACTGGACACTGGACATCAGGCGGTGAGGACAGTGATATTGGTGATGCAGAAGACAACCCAGGTGAGCATTAAGACTGCTCCTATTTGCTGCCTTAGGAAGGTGTCCAGGCCATGGAAGAGGGATGGGGAGCCCAATAGAGCTGATGAGCAGAGCACCAGTGAGCCGAGAGACAACTTCAACAGCCAGATACGTGTGTACTTGGAGTCACTGAAGCTGCAGTTGGGGGGAGGGAGACAGAAACATATTTGAAGAAAAAATAGCCAAAACATTTCTAAAGTTGATGAAAACTAAAAACCCACAGATCTGAGAAGAAATAGAAATAAACTATATATAATAATCAAATTCCTTAAAACCTGATAAAGAGAAAGTCCAAAAAGCAGCCAGAGAAAAAGACACATTTTGTATAAAGAAACAAAGATGAAGTTGACAGCAGATTTCTCAAAAGAAACAATGCAAGCGGGAAGACAATGGAGTAACATCTTCCATGTACTGAAGAAAAAACTGCCAGCCTAGAATTCTCAGACAGTAAAAATATATTTCAAAACAAAAGGCTTTTTCAGACATTAAAAAAACTGAAAGAATGTGTCACCAGCAGGCCCCACTACAAGAAATGTTAATGGACATCCTTCAGAAGGAAGATGATAACATGGAAATCTGTAGCTACACAAAAGAAGGAAGATCACTGGAAATGGCAGCTCTGATACTTCACTGTTTCAAGCAAAAAAAAACCCCACAGAAACCTCATAATAATACATTATGAGATGATAAAATGTGTGGAAGGAAAGTGCATGACATTAACACAAGGACCAGAAAGGAAGAGATTGAAGTGTGCTGGTAGTAGTATAATATCACTTCAAAATAGACTGTGATAAATTAAGCATGAATACTCCAAACTCTAAAAACCCCACAAAAATAACAAAACAAAGAGTTATAGCTAATAAACCAACAAAAGAGGTAAAATGAAATCATAAAAATATACTCAGTTCAAAAGAAGGCAGGAAACAAGGGAAAAAGGAAAAAAGAATCTATGCCACAAGTGAGAAGCAAAAGCAAGATGATAGGTTAAACACAATCATATTAAATGCAAATCATCTAAACACTCCAATTACAGTCAGGGATTGTCTGGTTGGATAAACAATAAAGATCCAAATATATGCTACCTACAAGAAACCAACTTTACATATTGTGCCAGTTTGAAAGTATTATGTCCCCCCAAACGCCATTATCTTTGATGCAGTCTTGTGGGGCAGATGTTTTGGTGTTGATTAGATTTGCTTGGAATGTGCCCCACCTAGCTGTGGGTGATGACTCTGATGAGATATTCCCATGGAGGGATGGCCCCACCCATTCAGGGTGGGCCTTGATCAGTGGAGCCGTATAAATGAGCTGACTCAAAGAGAAGGAACTCAGTGCAGCTGTGAGTGACGTTTTGAAGAGGAGCACGCTTGCTAGAGAGGAATGTCCTGGGAGAAAGCCATTTTGAAACCAGAACTTTGGAGCAGATGCCAGCCACGTGCCTTCCCAGCTAACAGAGGTTTTCCAGACACCATTGGCCATCCTCTAGTGAAGGTACCCAATTGCTGATGCATTTCCTTGGACACTTTATGGCCTTAAGACTGTAACTGTGTAGCCAAATAAACCCCCTTTTATAAAAGCCAATCCATCTCTGGTGTTTTGCATTCTGGCAGCATTAGCAAACTAGAACAGATTTTGGTACCAGGAGTGGGGTGCTGGTGCTGCTGAGTTTGCAAATACCAAACATGTTGGAATGGCTTTTTAAATGGATAAGGGGAAGATTCTGGAAGAATTGTCAGGAGCTTGATAGAAAAAGCCTAAACTGCTTTGAAGAGACTGTTTGTGGAAATATGGACTCTAAAGATACTTCTGACGAGGACTTGAACAGAAATGATGACTGTGTTGTGAACTGGAAGAAAGGTGATCCTTGTTTTAAAGTGGCAGAGAATTTGTTTGAGGAGGGTGGGGCTGAGAAGGTGGTCTCCCCAATGTGTGGATATGTTGGAGCACTCACCTAAACATTTGGAGAGGAAAGGGCTGCCACGAAGGCCCTTAGAAGGTTTAGACTCCTGATCTTTCAAGCCCTAAGGATGCAACCTCGCTTTGTTAATAACTCTAAGACTTTGAAATCTAATGGAGTTTGTCCTGCAGATTTTAGGAACTGTTTTGGTCCCTTAAACCCTAATTTCCTTACTGTTCCTCCTTAAGGCAATGGGGTTGTTTATCCTATGAATGTCCCTCCTTTGTATATTGGAAGCACATAACTTGTTCTAAGTTCACAGATCCGCAGCTAAAGGAAAATTATGCCTTAGGACTGACCACACGTATAATTGATCTTCATGGGATCTTGTACTTAACTATTGTTACACAAATGATCTAAGCTTTTGTGATATTGTGATGGGGTGAATGTATTTTGTGTATGGAAAGATAATGTCATTTTGGGGTCCAGGGAGTGGAATGTGCCAGTTTGAATGCATATGTTCCCCCAAACACCATTAACTTTGATGCAGTCTTGTGGGGCAGGCATTTTGGTGCTGATTAGATTTGCTTGGAATGTACCCCACCCAGCTGTGGGTGATGACTCTGATGAGATATTCCCATGGAGGCATGGCCCCACCCATTGAGGGTGGGCCTTGATCAGTGGAGCCATATAAATGAGCTGACTCAAAGAAAAGGAACTCAGTGCAGCTGTGAGTGACGTTTTGAAGAGGAGCATGCTTGCTAGAGAGGAACGTCCTGGGAGAAAGCCATTTTGAAACCAGAACTTTGGAGCAGACGCCAGCCACGTGCCTTCCCAGCTAACAGAGGTTTTCCAGATGCCATTGGCCTTCCTCCAGCGAAGGTACCCAACTGCTGATGCATTTCCTTGGACACTTTATGGCCTTAAGACTGTAACTGTGTAGCCAAATGAACCCCCTTTTATAAAAGCCACTCCATTTCTGGTGTTTTGCATTCCGGCAGCATTAGCAAACTAGAACACATATAAAGACACAAATAAATTAAAAGTAAAAGAATGCAAGAAAGAAAGCCGGAGGGGTTATAGTAATATCAGAGCAAAGTCTATCATCAGGGAAAGGAGGACCATTGCATTATGATAAAGTGTTAATATATCAAGAGGACTTAAAAATTCTAAAAGTTTATATGCCTAAATAACAGCTTCAAAGAACATGAATCAAAAATTGAGAAAAATGCAAGGATACTTAGACAAATCCACACTTATAGTCCAAGATTTCAACATCCTCTTTCAATATGGTTAGGACAAGTAGGCAGAACATCAGTGAGACTGTAGAAGACTCAAACAACTCTATTAGCCATCTCAACCTAACTGATGTATAGAACATACTGCACAACAACAGCAGAATGCACTTTCTTTTCAAATGCACAAGGAACTTTAATCAAGAAAGACTACAGTCTGAGCTACAAAACAAGTTTCAGTAAATTTAGAAGGATTCAAGTCAAAAAGGACATAATCTGACCGCAATGGAATTAAAGTGAAAATCAATAACAGAAAGATAATTCCCATATACTTGGAAACTAAATAACACACTTTTAAGGAACACCAGATCAAAGAAGAAATCAAAAGGGAAACCAGAGGTATGTTTAACTTAATGAAAAGGAAAACACAACATATCAATAATTGGAGTAAAGCAATATGGTACTTAAATGGAAATTTATAGCACTAAACATCTGATTAGAAAAGATGAAAGGTCTCAAATCAATGATTTCAGTTTATGCCTTAAGAAACTAGGAGGATAAAGATACAATATAACCCCCAAGTAAATAGAAGAAATGAAATAAACACCAGAATGGAAAGCAATGAAATAGAAAACAGAAAAACAGTAGAGAAATCCAACCCAACCAGGAATAAAAGAGAGAAGGCACAAATTAACAATTTCAGGAATTTGGAAAGGTGACATCATTATAGTTTCTACAGATATTAAAAGGATAAGAGGAGCTTGAGCAAGATGGTGGCATAGAGAGGAGTGGAAGCTAAGTAGTCCCCCTGGAACAACTTAAAAAACCAGAAACAACTAATAAATAATCCAGAATAACTGCAGGGGGACAAATGAGACCATCCACTCATCATACACTAACCTGAATTGGGAGGAATGTCCAAGATCACAGCATAAAATCTGTAAGTAAAACCTGTGGATCCAAGCCGGGAGACCCCTCCCCCATAGCCCAAGCTGCAAAGCCTTGTGGTGCCCGAGAGAAGCTCTCTCCCAGCAAGCACATATAGCTCAGCTGAGCTCCAACTGGGGTTTTAAGTAGTGAGTGTAAACTGCTCACTATAGGTACAAATCCCCAAAAAACAGAGACTTTGGGTGGTGACTGACCTTGGAGAGCCAGGGGGTTGCCTTGGACTCAGTCTGAAGGGGACTATCTGTTTCTTTTTCAGCTCAGTGGAGAAAACCCCAGTCATTTTCAGTTTCCAGGGCTGTGACTCAGAGAAGGGTGAAGACAGCACAAGCAGAGAGAGAGACCATTGAAATGCTAATGACTCCCCCAGGGGGTCTGCTTTCTCTAAGAGGAAAGGGGTGGGACCCTTTCCATTCAGAACCAGACCCCAGAGCCTGGCCATACCTCCTCACACCAGTCAAGAATAATAGGCTAACAGGCATCACTGGCTGGGCAGAAAAGCACAGTGACCTGAGGCATCACAGGGTGGAGCAATTTTCTAAGACACACCTCAGGGAAACCAGATATTGAATATTTCTTCCCTCTGGGACCTGAGCCTGTTCTGGTCTGAGAAAACCTGATTTGGATAACCAAGGAGACCATGCCTAGACAACAGAAAATTGCAACCTACACTAAGAAAAACAAAGTTATGGCCCAGTCAAAGGAACAAATGTACACTTCAACTGTGATACAGGAATTTAAACAACTAATGCTAAATCAGTTCAAAAAGTATAGAGAAGATATTGCAAAAGAGATAGAGGCTGTAAAGAAAACACTGGGCATATATAAGGCAGAAATAGAAAGTTCAAAAAACAACTAGTAGAATCTATTGAAATGAAAGGCACAACACAACAGATGAAAGACACAATGGAAACATACAACAGCAGATCTCAAGAGGCAGAAAAAACACTCAGGAACTGGAGAACAAAAGACCTGAAAGCCTA
>PVKY010010118.1:0-12845 GCA_004027775.1 Bradypus variegatus
GGTTGGACTGTGCTGTTCTGGCTGGATCGGGCTGGAATGCAGCTTGGCTGCATGATGTATGGTTTTCGTCTGCTCTACACTGCCCACCTCCCAATCTTCCCAGAATATTACTGCAGCTCCTCTCTTTTCACTACCACCGCCCCAAAGCCCCAACTGCTCCCCCCTCACCCCGCCTCCTACCTTCAGAATGCAGCCCTTGAATCCCAATCCAGACAAAAAATCAGCAAGAGTAGTCCCTATAATCTGTGCCTCACCCCCTTCGCATCCCCATAGGATAAAGGCTATCAGTCATTCTCATATAGACCACCTCTTTCAAATTAGGTGTCCATAAGGAAGGAGGAAGTGGCAGGGGTATGTGGGATGGGGCCAGGGTCAAAGCAAATATCTGTTCCCATTATTCACTTGCTAGGGGAAGGGGATTGCTTGGAGCCCAAATGGAGGCCCTCCTCCCCCTCCCCCTTCCCCAGTGCTGCAGTGCTCCTTCTGCTCAGTGCTGCAGTGGCTAAGACCCCACCTCAGAAAGGGATGGGGATGGGGGTGAATTGCTGAAGGCAGCTATCCCAACTCTCTTTTACTCTGTTTTTGTTTTTGTTTTCTTTACAACCAACAACCCCCCCTCCCCCCCAGCTTGGATTCCCCTCAGTTTCCATGGCAATTGTGGTACTGGGAGAGGGGCTGCTTGCTATTCTGAGCACGGATTGTCTAGGTTCCAAATCCTCCTTCCCCAGGCTGGAGAGGGGCAGACTCAGCCCCTAACATTCTCCTATATCAGACCACTTGGGTCAGCACTGCCCCACTCCCCTCCCAACCAAGGACCACTTCTCAAGCCTCTAAATCCTAGTGCTCCTGTCTTTGAGATCACCCCCGACCCTGCCGACTCCCTCCCCTCCCCAAGATGTTAGGGGAGAGGGGCTATGGCTTTCGTTTTGCCCTTTCCAGTATAAGCTGACTCAAGTGAGTGGAGGAATGGGGCACTGAATCCTTGGTAATCCCTGTCTCCTGTCAACCTCCTGTAGTTCTGACCCCACGGCAAAGAAGCAGGGCTGCAGATAGTTATATAATAGGTAGATTTGTTTCCTCTTTGGGGAGATCCTGGAGCAGAAGAAGGGCGCATAGATTGGGCAGCAGGCAGACTCTAGAAAAGACCTTTAAAAAGACCTTAAACTAGCCCTGGTCTCACTGCAGGGGTCGGGATTGTCTTCCTCTGGGATTCAGAAAATGTAGCAGACCTTAAATTAAGTCCACTGTAGGAACTCAGACAGGGTCAAATTACAGAGTACATCACCCCTGTCCCCCTCCCTTTTTTTGGGGTGGGGGGCTCCTTTCCCTTTTTCAAGACTGAGAAGCTGATATTCTTGACTGCCTTCAGGCTGGGTGTCAGGTCCCAGACCTCCATGCTGTAGTACATTCCTCTGGGAAACAGGTGGGGCCAGTTAGCCTAAACGACCAAGAATGGTATTCCCAGGGCTCCTTGGGCATAGGCTGGTGGGGTGGGGGAAATGCCATGGCTCACTGTCACCTCTTCGCCTGGCCCCCCCAGGTTCTCCCTACTATGACAATGTCCGTCCACTCTGCTACAGTGACTCAGATGCAGTATTACTATGCTTTGATATCAGCCGTCCTGAGACAGTGGACAGTGCACTCAAGAAGGTAAGGCTGAGTAAACTCTACAATCTCTAATTAGAACAAGAAGAAATCAGGGGGACCCCATCATCTTACTCCCTCTTATGTAATATGAAGAAGCTGAGGCCAGGCAAGGAAGCGATTTGCCGAAGGCCATAACATTAGCTACAGTTCTGGGTCTAGAACCCAGGTCTCTGCCTTCCAGGCCAGTGCCCTTTCCAACATCCTATACTGCTTTGCAGCCCAGCAAGGGAAAATGGCGTTGAAGACTCAGGAAGCGAAAGACTGAGAGCTGGAGAATCTTTTGGTGTTACGGTGTGAGGGCCAGGGATGGGGGATTTTTGGAGACAGTTTCTATGGACCTTGTTCCCAGGCTCACTGAGACTGGGCAGGCAGGCAGGCTTGAGCTGAACTGCTGGTAGGAAAAGTCTGGGTCTGTGTGGCAAGAACTGCTTGTACTCAGGAGCCCTACGATACCTTGTGGAACTAGCCTAGTTTTCCAGAAGACTCTGGGATTATCTCCTTCCCTTGGGAAGAGACTGGTTGGTTTTCCCCTGACATCCTGGACTTAATGAAATCCTTTGACTGGGGTGAAATGGCACATCCAAATCTCCTGTGCTTGGCAGGGCAGGGGGTAAAAATGTCCATGTGCCTGGGCTGTTGACTGCGGGGACTGATTCCTGGGTCAGCACTCCTGTGGCCCCAAAAATCTCATGGGCAAAAGGATGATGTAATTAGTGCAGTGGTGATGCTGTGACTCAGAGGGAGAACTAGCTAAACGATGTGATGTTGCCAACTGGGCTTCTCCGGGTGTCTCTCAGCCGCTGACTCTCCTTGCTTCCTCGTTCCCCTTCCCTCCCACCCTCTTGGTCCTTCAGTGGAAGACGGAAATCATAGATTATTGTCCCAGCACCCGTGTGTTGCTTATTGGTTGCAAGACAGACCTACGAACAGATCTGAGCACTCTGATGGAGCTTTCCCACCAGAAGCAGGCACCCATCTCCTATGAGCAGGTATAGGTGTGTGTGTGTGTGGGTGTGTGTGTGTGTTGGGGGTGGGGTGGAGAAGGCTATAGGCAGAGGCTTGAAATATAGCCCTGCTCAAACTCTTCTACTATGGAAAAAGAGAATTAGCCTTATGGGGGATCATCTATAATTGGCAAATTAGTTACTTGGATAGAGGTGGTGGGTACCTGTTTATCTGGATATGTGCTACAGGTTGGCACGTGAGCCATTCCTGTGTGCCAGTGTTTCTCAAATAGTTTTCTGTGGACCATCTGCACTAGAACCACTGGGGGTGTGAGTTAGAATTTCAAATTCCTGGCTCTATTCCCACAGAATCACTCTGGGAGAAAGATATAGGAATCTGCATTTTTGACACGATCCCTGGATAATTTCTTATGCACATGGAAGTGTAAGGATCATTTACTTGAAACCAGTGTTACATTAGAATCATCCAGGGAGCCCTTAAAAATACTTACTGTTTAGTCTCTACCCACAGAAATTGGTTCTCTTGGTTTGACATCAATATGTTTTTAAAAGTGTTCCAGTTGATTCTAATGTGCAGTCAGGCTTCACCTTCAGAAAAATAATCAGTAGAGGGTTATGGTGGGAGACTGGCGGTTTGGTTCCCTCAGTAGTCATCCTGGGGAGTGGTACTAACCATAGAGGGCAGTGTCACAGAGCCATTTTGGGCCACAGCACTAACGACTTCACCCCTCCTGCAGGGCTGTGCAATAGCCAAGCAACTGGGTGCGGAAATCTACCTGGAAGGCTCTGCTTTCACCTCAGAAAAGAGTGTGCACAGCATCTTTCGGACAGCATCCATGGTATGTCTGAACAAGGCCAGCCCCATGCCCCCGAAGAGTCCTGCCCGAAGCCTCTCCAAGCGACTGCTACACCTCCCCAGTCGCTCCGAACTCATCTCTTCTACCTTCAAGAAGGAAAAGGCCAAAAGCTGTTCTCTTATGTGAAGTGGACTTTGGACAGGGGAGACAGCCTCCCACTTCCTCCCTTGGGGAGCAGAGGCACGGGGAGAGGGAGGATGAGACAATTTAGGACACACTGGACATGGATTTTTCAGATAGCCACGGTGAGGGCGTGGAAGGAGCCAGGAATGGGATGAGGAAGGAGCCAGGCCTGGCATGAGGGCCTGACACTGAGAGAGAACCATCACACCCTAAAGCCAGGCACTAGGTCATGGACGGGGCGGCTGCCCCAGTGCTCCAGAGGGACAGGTGTGGGAGTGTGGGGCACGCTGGCCTCATGGGCTTGGGGGCCTGTAGGAGCCTCACCTTTCGCATCATGCCTCTTCCACATGGCGTTTTCATGCAGGCCAGGGGATGGGAGGGGGCCCTCAGCCCTTCCCTTCCCTCTGAGGAGGCAGCAGAGGAGTGGAGAGCAGGGAAGCCAAGTGTCAGCTCGCTTGGGTGCTTCATAACTGAAATTAGAAGGGCAGGAGCTAGTCAGAGCCAATGAGAAGGAAAACTCATCTTTGCATAGCCCATGCCTCATGGAGAGGTGACATCATACATTCACATGCTTCTCAACTATGTCCCCAGGGTCCAAGGGAGAAGCCCCAGACCCCCTTCTCTTGTGGAGTGTGGGGGTGGTGGTGCTGGAGGGGGCAGGGCTGGGTGGGAGTACCAGACTTTTTCTGCCCTTAGGGCAATCCAGCTGGCATTTGTTTTATAGACTCTTGTCTTTGGAATGGGGGGAGGGGGGAGTGTGTTTCAATCTGTTATATGTTCTGTGTTTAAAGAAGAAAACCTATTTATTAATGAAAAATATAACGCATATAAAGAAATTGACTCTGCTTTTCTTGATGTCTTTCTCTGTTTCCTTTGGTCATACACAATGAGGAAAAAATCTGTCCTGGAGCCCTTTCTATGGGTGGCAGAGTGACCTATTATCTGGCTGCCTCCACTATTCCCTAACATTTACAACAAGAAACTCCTTTTCCCCACCATCCTGGGTCCCATCCCCAGCCTCACCCAAGTCCTACTAAACCAAGTAAAATCTTAGCCCCAGAGTTCGGGTTTCTCAACTTCAGAACTATTGATATTTCAGATGGATAATGTTTTGTTGTGAGGGCTTGTCCTGTGCAGCATAGGATGTTTAACAGTACCCCTGGCCTCTACCTACTAGTTGCCAGTAGCATCCTCCTCCCCCTGATTGTGACAACCAAAAATATCTTTAGTTATTGCTAAATGTCTCCTGTTTGAGAACCATTGTCCTAGACAGTCTGGAGGGGAGAGAAAAGGTTCAGTGAAATTATCAGAAGAATATCTAACCTGCTGCGATCCTAACCCCTGCACAATGTGGATAGACTGAAGCCAAGGTTGGGGGGGGGGTGTTCCTGAGGTTCTGGTCTCCTCTGAGTTCAAGGAGAGGTGATGTCTTCTGCCTTCTTGATCTTCTGATTCCATTCCCTGTTGATGGCAGTGCAGGGGCCTTAACTTTCCTTCTCCTCAGGGACCTATAGCTCTTGTTTTCCAGGTTTCATATTGTAGTGCCAGAAATAAAAAAGTACTACATATTGAAGTTACTAGGTGCTCAGCTCTGAGCTCAGGGCTTTACCTATATTATTGCATTTAACCTCATAAATGATGAGTTAAGATTTGTTAAATGTTTAATATGGGTCAGGGGTTCATATGAATTTTTTATATGTTATTTATTCCTTGTAACCCTACGAGGTACTGTCTACCTCATTTTATGGACAAGGAAACTGAGTCTCGGAGAGATTAATGTGCCCAGGGTCACACAGTAGAAAGTGGTAGAACATGGACACAAATCCAGGCACTCCGGCTCCAGAACCAGCTCTCTTAACTGCTTTGCTATCCTATTCTGCAATGCAAGTGGTATTATTTTCCCTATTTTATTATTTTATAAATAAGGAACAAGAAAACCAGAAATGCCATATAACTTGCACAAGATCACACTGTTGGTAGTAACAAAGTCAGGATTCAAACCAGGTTTCAACGTTAACTATAATCCCAAGGGAGAGGAGACTTCACCCATGGTCCTTCCCAGGGCAACAGTCCCTCTGTCTCTAACTCCAAAGATGTATTGTGTGAGAGAACCAGCAGAGTAAGATGTCTTATATGCGTTGTGAGACAGTCATGTACAAGTACTAGGGGGACTCTACCACCATGAACTTGAACAAGCTTTGTCACCTTTCTGGGTTTCGATTCCCTCATTTTTATTTGTTTATTTGATTTTTAATTTACCCCTCATTTTTAAAGATGGTGAAGAATGGTAGCCTGGAAACAGGAAAAGAGCATGGACTCTGAAGTCAAATAAACCTGGAGTTGAATTTTGGCTCCATCCTTTTAAGTCTTTAAAGGCATAAATAACCTTGCTTGGCCACAATCTCCTTATTGGTCAATTGGAGATAATACCCATCTCATACGGTTATGAGAACTAAGCAATGTAGGTTGAGTGTTCAGCACAGAGTTTGGCGTTTACAAGATTCTCAATACATACTAGCTGCAGTTCTCAAAGATTCCAGCCTTCTCCTAAGGTCTGATTCTTAGCTGGGGTTCCATTCTGTGAGTGGAGAGCTCTCTAGTGATCTCTGGGAGAACTGCACCTAGTAGATCTCAGACTTCTTTCCTCTGCTGTCTCTCTTTGGGGTAGAAGTGGAGAGAATGTCAAAGGCTGCAGAGTTCTAAGTAACTCCCAAGGTTTATTTAGCCGTTGTGTGTGAGGCTTAGGGTTTAAGAAGTATTTGGGTCTATCTCGAGGCTCTGCTTGAGGAGAATTGGAAGCATATTCATGGAGAGAAGCCAGACCTACAGCTTGGTACAATTGAGCAAACAAAGCTGATGATGCGAAAACAAGAAGGATGGAGGTACAAGACACTTCTTGGTATGTAAAACCATCCTAGAAGTGCAAGGATTTGTTTTTTGTCTTGTTTTGTTTTAGGGAAGATTATGAACCCATAAGACCAAAGAGAAACAAATTGATCATACAATGTGGGGTAAAAGAGCTCAGGGGAGAAAAGCAAGGAGAAAGAAGCCTAAATCCCAAGATTCAACAATTGGCCAGATCCCAAAGGGCAGGACAATGAAGAAGCCAGGTCCTGTCTGGAATGTTGAGACTAGGGCAATACCATCCTCCCAGGAGACCACTGGAAACGTGTGGGCTCATTTTGAGTTGTCACCGTAACAGGCCTTGTTAACAGCAGTTACCTCCTGCGGGGTCAAAGTTACTAAAAATGTCCTCCAAAGGGTAGGATTGCACCACACAAAGAATAATTTATTTATCCTCGTTCTGAAATACTAGATCACTCCTTCCTGGAACTTAACCCTTAGTTGAAGAGGCGAATAATCTTCTTTTACCTCAAGGAATTTTTGTAAAAATGCTTTTCCACAAGCGGTAGAGTACTTGTTGTCATTGCTGCTGTTAGTTTTTATACGTATGTGCTGTTAGTATCTAAGGAAGCCCTTAAATCCCTCCGCTGTAACGGACTGGCCATGAGAGTCCTAAGTATAGTTTCTAGGAAGACCACCATATTCCAGGAAAGACTGCGCGACGAAAGAACTCTTCGCGGGAAGTCGGCCCACGGAAAATTCTTCCTCCTGCAGACTCAAACATTTTGGCGAACCACATTGTCCAGCATACCTCGCGGCCCGGGCCGTCGCTCGCGCCGTGTTTTCTGGGATTGGTAGTTTCCAGGACCTCATAGTGGACCTGCGCCGCCCAGGACTCGGAACTCGCCTTCCCAGTTTGCCGCGCGGCCGGGGGCGCAACTCGGTGACCAGGAAACGGGAAAGATGGCGACTGCTCGGCGACGTTAAGGCCGCGTCGGGCGGCTTAGACTCAGGGTGGTGAGTCCCGGGCGATAGAGGCGGTTCTCAGTAGCTTGCAAGAGAGGGCGAGAGTGGGGGCATGGCGGTGGCCGTTGCTCCCGGGATGAGGCGGAGAAGAACGCCTCAGGAAAGGAGCACGAGCGTGGAAAGCTCTGGAGGGCAAGAGCGAAGGGGCGCGGGCCCTAGGGGGAGTGTCGGCTCCTGAGGGGCACAGACCAAGAACCTGGACGGGAGTCGACGTTGTTACGGGTCCAGACTTCTGCCTACGGGCAAAGTACTTGTGATACCCCCAGTTCGACCTGATTCCTTCGTGCTTCCAGTAGACCTTGCTGCAGCCAAACTGGAACTCTGGCTTTTCTCCCAGAACCAAGCCATGCTTTCCTGCCTCTATGCCTCCTGTATTATTTCTTTTGCCAGGAATGACTTCCTTTCCTCGCCCTCAATTACACATCTTCGGATTCTGCCTATACTTAAGGGCTCAAGAACCGTTTCCTCTACGGAACCTTCCAAATTCCTTTTCACAAACTCCTTTGAACTCCGGTAATATTTATCTGAGCCTTCATCCTGGTATCTATCTGCTGTATGTGTGCAGTCCCCACTGTTGTTCTGTAAGCTTTCTGTGGGCAGGATCTTCCTGGTTTCCTTTTGTAACTAACAAAATACCTAGAATGGTGCTTTGCATATAGTAGACAATTTGAAAATACTTAATTGAATGAAAAAAAGTTCTGCCCCTGCCCTACAAGAACTGAGAAACTCATAGATTTGGCGGTTTGAAAGGAGGTTGCCAGGAAGCAATAGCCAGAGTCAGCCTGATTATCTGACCCTTGTGATAAGTAAATCTGTAATAAAAATCGTCTAAATTTACCATCTTCATATTCCTACTAATTATTCTCTTGTCAACTCTCTCCACTCAGGCTTCCGTTCCCTCCATGGTATTGAAACAGCTTTTGTCAAGGTCACTAACAATCTCCGTTTTTCCAAATGCACAGTAACTTCTCTATATCTTGTTCTTTCTCCACCTCATTAGTATTTGACACTGTTGACTACTCCCTCCTTGAAACAGTTTTTTTGGCTTTCCGTCATGCCATACTTTCCTTTTTTTTCTCCTTTTCTCACTGACTGCTGCTTTTATTCCAGTTTTTACCTCTGGCTTTCCTTTGCCTGATCTTTTAAATGTTGGCGTGCCCCAGAGCTCAATTAACTGTACTGCTTACTTAGATAATATCATTTTGTGCCTTATGACTTCAAAAGTCATCTTATGTATTGGGGACTCATATTTTTGTCTCCAATCATGAACTCTACTGTGGTTTCCAGATTTGCATATCTGACTGCCTTCCTGGAATCTCTACTTGGTTGTCTTATTGACATTTCACACTCAACCCTAGTAAAACTTTTGATTTCCTCTTGAATCTGTTCTCCTCCAGTCTTCTCAGGTTCAGTATTGTCACCACAAACCATTAAGTTGCTTAAACCATAAATTTAGGAGTTATCTTTGTGTCTGCTCTTTCCCTCTTTTCCCTTCTCGGTAAGTCCTGTCAGCCCTGCTTCCAGAGTATCCCCTGAAGCTGTCTACTTCTTTCCATCTCTGTTGCCACCTTCCTATAAAAAGCCACCATTGTTTCTTGCCTGCAGTACTGTAATAGCATTCTCAGTGGTTCTCTTTCCACTCTTGCCTCCCTACTACATATTTTCTAGCAAATTACCAAAGTGATTCTTCTAAAATGTTTAATTACAGCACATCACATCACTTCCTGTTTAAAACCCTTCTAACATTCTCATTATAGTCAGATTAAAGTCCTAATTCCTTGCTCTGGCTTATAACCCATTTCCAGATCTGACTCCTGCCTACTTCACTGACCTCATCTTGAATCAGTCTTCTCCCTGGGTTACTGCCATTCAGCCACACAAAGTCTGTTTTTAATTAGCAAACGTGCTAAGCTAGTTCCTGCCCCAGTGCCTTAATTTGCTATCCCTTCTACCTAATAAATTATTTTCCCTGAACTTTGCATGGCTCTCTCTTTCCCTTCAATCAAGTCTAGCTTAAATGTCATCTAAAAAGTTCTTCTCTGAACTTTCTATCTCTTGTTCATACCCTTCCCCCATTATATCACCCTGTTTTATTTTCTTCATTGGCACTTATTAGCACTCATTATTCTTATCTCTCTGCCTAATTGCTTATTGTCCACTACATTAGAAAGTAGAGACTTTGGTTTGTTCACTGCTGTAGCTCTAGCACCTAGAACAGTTTCTGGTGCCTACTAGGTGCTCATGAATATTCACTGAAAGAATGAATGATGTACATGATGCTTTATAGAGCAGGTAGCCTTTCCTCTGGACTGTTTCCTTAGGGTTGTAAGTAGGAGACGTATAATTTCCATGTGATATGTATGATCTATTGGTATAGTACATTCAGTCATTTCTCAGGAAATTGTCAGATTAAAATGGGTTGTTTCCACCTTTTGTAAGTGCTACTTATTTGTTTTTCTTTTCTCACCTTTTCACATTTCCTTCTTGAGAATATATGGCAGGGAATCACATGGAAAGGGGGAATTGTAAGCTAAAGTTTATGGAACTGATATTCTAGCTGAACCAGTTGGGGATACGTTCTGAGAAATGTATCCTAAGCCTTAGAGATGATGGTGATGATGATGGGCTAGAGGAAAATTCAGACTTGCTGTCATTTTAGCTCCTGGCTGAAGTAGGTTTTGTAGTCCGAGGGACAGTCAGTAGTGTGGCATGGTGTTCTGTGTCCCCCAGGCAGGAGAGGAACAGAACAAATTCCTGCTCAAACTTTTCATGACACTGGGTAATGTCAGTATAGCTTGTCAAGGCCGTGAAAAATTTGAGTAGGGAATGTCAGTCAGGACTTCTGGGACTGCTAGTTTTGGGTACATTTCTTTTAATGTTCATTTTCTTTTGCCCACAATAAAAGTGGGTTTGTTTATCCATTTAAATTTAGGTTTTCCTTGAGCCTAGTTCTTTGGGGTGCTGATTATAATTCCAAATCTCAAAGTTAAACTTTTTTTTTCCCTCTTCTGAGCTTTCTTTATCTACTCAAAAGGTCTTTATCTCCTCTAGACATACATGTGTTGATGATCCTTGTGGGCTGGCAGGTCTAATAAACTTAAGAAATCAATACAAGATGTTTCTAGAGATGGATGGTACACTGTTCATTCACTAATGTTTCTTTTAGTACTCTTTTGGGGTGTAATTACAAAATGTGACATACTCATTGTACAGATTTAGAAATGAACATATACACACAGGAATCACAGAGGGACAATATAATGTAGTGAATAAGAGTGGGCCTCTGAAGCCTGAGTTTCTGGAACTCTGCTACTATACCTGAAATGTCCTTAGGCAAGTTACTTTATATACCTAACCTTCAGTTTCCTCATCTGTAGAGTGGGCATATTAATATATCTACCTCATAGGATTGTTTGGAGATTAAGTAGCAATTTTATATAAGCAGTTTAGGATAATACCCAGTACATAGTAAGTATTTCTCTTACCCATGACAGATGGCAGGAGAGCTGGCTGACAAGAAGGACCGTGATGCGTCACCTTCCAAGGAGGAAAGGAAGCGATCGAGGACTCCTGACAGAGAGCGGGAAAGAGATCGGGACCGGAAGTCTTCCCCATCTAAAGATAGGAAGCGGCATCGTTCAAGGGATAGACGTCGAGGAGGCAGCCGTTCTCGCTCCCGTTCCCGTTCAAAATCGACGGAAAGGTAAAGTAACTTTGTAAGTCTGTCACATGGGAAGGGACAGTACATTTCAGACTTCTTCACTGTCAGTCACCCAGATGCCTCCAGTGTTAGGACATCAGTCTTTTATATACTTCTCTGCGCCTTTCCCAATTGGATCTGCAGATGTTTTCAGTTTTCCTCAGTAGTGCTTAAAGGTTAAGAGGGAACTTGTAAGGTGAAGGCCCAGGTGAGCAAGAAATGTACGTCTTCTAAAATAGTCTTTGGTCTGTCATTGCCTTTAATACTTAGCAGTACAGTTCTGATCTACTAGACCTTTCTAGAATCCCCTCATAATTTTCCCAAGAAATATATTCCCCAGTTTGAAAAACATTACTTTGGGGAGAAAAGACTATGAGAACCTTCTTAGGGCTGCAGTGAAGTAGGATGCTCTGAAAATACTGAGTGATTTCTTAAGTTTGCTGTATTCCAGAGAACGACGGCACAAAGAACGAGAACGAGAGAAGGAGCGGGATCGTAACAAGAAGGACCGAGATCGGGACAAGGATGGTCACAGGCGGGACAAGGATCGTAAACGATCCAGGTACCTGAGAGAATGAGAATAGGCTCTAGGTGAACATGAACATGCTTATCTCTTCCTAGCTACATCTGAGCTGGGTCAGCATCATAGGGTAGTAAATTTCTCTTAGTGGATCCTATTGGCAGTTACTGCAGAACTGTCTTCTTTTGAAAGCATAACCAGTTAGTGAAGTCACAGCTCTTTGAGGGTAAACTTGTTCTTAGAGTTTAGCAATTAGTTTGGAAAGGTTACCAGCCTACAAAACATTCCTTTTTCTCTATCAGATCAGTCAGTTCCTACCCAACATACATTTGTTGGAATGCCCCAGTGTCTTGATCTCTTTCATCTGGAAACTATCTGCAAAGTTCTTATTAGACCCTGAGTGTGTAGGTAAGCAGTCAGAGCAAAGGACATAGTGTGCAAAACAGAAACACAGTGGGGTCATTTGAGATCTTTTGTAGATTAAGCTAATAGCAGGCATGAGGAAAGGATTTCTGGGACGACTAAGAAGGAAAAATGAGAATGAGGCATATGTAGCAGTATCTGGGAGGGGTGTGTGTAGGTGGCTTTGAAGGCTAAATTCATTCATTGTGTACTGTAAAGTTAAGCAGGATTTTTTTTCCCCCAATGTGCAACTGTTTTTTGAAGGATTTATTTATTTATTTATTTAGTTAGTTAGTTTTATTCAAACACATGCACATGACATACAATCGTCCATGGTATACAGTCACCCGTTCACAGTATGGTCATCTAGTTATGCGTTCATCACCATGATCTATTTCTGAACATTTTCCCTACATCAGAAAGAATCAGAACAAGAATAAAAAAATAAAAATGTAAAAAGAACACCCAAACCATCCCCCCATCCCATCCCATTTGTCATTGAGTTTTTATCCCCGTCTTTCTACTCATCCATCCATACAATAGAAAAAGGGGTGTGATCTATAAGGTTTTCACAATCACACTATCACCCCTTGTAATCTACATTATTATATAATCGTCTTCAGGAGTCCAGACTGCTGGGTTGGAGTTTGGTAGTTTCAGGTATTTACTTCTAGCCATTGCAATACATTAAAACCTAAGAGGTGTTATCTGTATAGTGCATAAGAATGTCCACCAGAGTGACCTCTCGACTCCATTTGAGA
>PVKY010010119.1:0-12845 GCA_004027775.1 Bradypus variegatus
CTCTTTGTCTTTGACATTGGATAATCTGACCAGTAAGTGTCTTGGAGTAGGTCTATTGGGATCTATTCTACTTGGGGTACGTTGTACTTCTTGAATCTCTAATTTTCTGTCTTTTATAAGAGTTGGGAAATTTTCAGTGAATATGTCTTCTATTATTCCTTCTGCCCCCTTTCCCCTCTCTTCTCCTTCTGGAATACCCATAACATGTATATTTGTACATTTCATGTTGTCACTCAGCTCCCTAAGACCCTCCTCATATTTTTCCATTTTTTTTACCATCTGTTCTTTTTCGTTTATGAATTTGAATGACCTGTGTTCCAGTTCACTGATCCTTTCCCCTGCCTGTTCAAAGCTACTGTTGTGTCCTTCCATTGTGTTTTTTATCTCCTCCATTGTGGCCTTCATTCCCATGAGTTCTGCCATTTGTTTTTTTTATGTTTATGAATTCTTCTTTATGGTCATCCAGTGTCTTCTTTATATCCTTCAGCTCTTTTGCTAGATCTTCCTTATCCTCCTTCATTTCACTGAATTTATTTAGTATTAGTTGCCTCAACTCCTGTATCTCATTTGAGCTATTAGTTTGTTCCTTTGGCTGGTCCATATTTTCATGTTTCCTGGTATGGCTTGCTATCTTAAGTTGTCTAGGCATCTGATTTTCTCGATTAGCTTATTTTGGAGCTTGTTTTCTATCTTTTACCTAGGGGTTTTCTTGTTGGTTAGCTTTGTTCTCTGGCCTCTGTTATTCAATTCAACTTATTCTAGACCTCTAATTTAGGTTCTATTTAATTGATGAAAATTTTTCCCTTCTTGTTTTTTCTGTTTCTTGCTCTTCTCTGTGTAGCCTTTTTGTGAATGGGTCTCCTCAGATATGGTCGAACCTAGTCAGATTTTACCAGTCTAGTGAGGCCCGGGTCTCATTGGGAGTGTATGGAGTTTTCAATGTTTGCTGCGATCTCGGCTGTTCTCCAATTCCAAACTTGCATCCGATGTGTGGCTGGTTACTGGACACTCCGAAAACTCTGTTTCATATAGTTCTTGGGTAGTTGCCAGCTGCTCTGGGCTCCGAACCCGGCGGCCGTGGCCGCGGCGGCTCCCCCGCGGGGCTCCAGCGGCACAGGCGGTGTGGGCCTGGTGGCGGCAGCGACCACCGTAAAGCCCTGGGGGCACTGGGGCGGCGAGCGCCCACTCACCTCTGGCACCACGGGCTCAGGTCCCGGTGCAGGTGGTGGTGGCGGCTCCCCCGCGGGGCTCCAGCGGCACAGGCGGTGCGGTCCTGGTGGTGGCGGCGACCACCTGAAAGCCTCGGGGGCACTGGGGCAGCGAGCACCCACTCACCTCCAGCGCCACGGCCTCAGGTCCCGGTGCAGGCGGCGGCGGCGGCTCCTCCGCGGGGCTCCAATGGCGCAGGCGGTGCGGGCCTGGTGGCGGCGGCAACCACCTGAATGCCTCGGGGGCGCTCGGGTGACGAGCGCCCACTCACCTCTGGCGCCACAGGCTCAGGTTCCGGTGCAGGTGACGGCGGCGGCTCCTCCGCGGGGCTCCAGCGGCGCAGGCGGTGCGGGCCTGGTGGCGGCAGCCTGGAAGCCTGGGCAGGCCCCGCCTGAAGCCTCGGCATCCCCTGGCGTCTGCCGCTCGCTCCACTCGCTCCGCTGCGCGGGCTCACGGGCCGCCAGGCACCCGTCTCCTTCCTGCTCCTAAGTGCATGAGGCTGCTCCACTGGGGGCGGTGGGGCGGGGAGGGGAGGCTGCGGGGGCGCTGCGGCTGCAGCTGCAGCTCTGGCCGGCGGCTCCGAGGCCTGTTGTCCGTCCCTTAGCGGTGTAAAGCTCCCGGCGGTGAAATGCTCCCGCAGCGCTCCCTCTCCCAGTTCTCCCTATTGTATTATTTTTGAGAGATATTACATCCGAGATTCTAGGCAGTCAACCCTCTAGAACAGCGCCTCTTAACCGCTTGATGAAGTGGAGACTTTTTAGATGATCCTTCCACGTGGTGGCATGTTGGCTCATGGGAAATAGAGTCGTGGTGTTTCTCCTGTAACGGGTGAGGGACTTAGCATCTCCAAATGTCCTTCTGTCTGCAACTCCAAGCATCTCTAAATGTCAGCTCCCAAGCATTAGCCGTTATTGATTTTTAATTGTGCTCACGAGCATTGTCTGTTTTGGTATTTGCTGAGACTTGCTTTTTTGGCTTAGAATCTGGAAACCTATGAAAATAGTCCATATTTTCTTGAAAAGAATGTGAATTCTCTGATCTAGGGGAGAGGGGTTATCAGATTAAGCCTGTGAATACTGTTGTTCAAGTGTTTTATGCCTTTACTAACTTTTTATCTATTTGATCAAATAATTGACAACCACTATGACTGTGTACTTGTCAATTTCTTCTTGTAGTTGTGTTGGGATTTTCGTTCGTATATTATTAAGCTACATCACTGGCTGTGAACTAGTTCAAGATTATCTTTTCTTCCTTGTAAAATGTTCGTGTAATGACTATGTAGTGACTTTTTTATCCCTAGTGATGCTTTATTTAGCTAAACTAGCTTTTGGTTAACATTTGCCTGGCTAGCTTTTGAAGTAAACCTCTTTCTCTGTTTTCTGTTTGTTTGTTTTCCACCCTTTTATGTAGCCTTATTTATTTGTCTCTTCTAAAGAGCATATTGCTGGACTTTTGAAAGTTCCAATCTGAAAAATCTTGTTGTGTAACTGCAGGTTTAAGACATTTACAAATATTATCATTAATGATATATTTGATTTATTTCTACCACTTAATTTTGTGGATTTTATAAAACATATTGTGCTTTTTTGTTTCTTTTTTCTCTTTCCTGCCTTCAAATGGACAAAGTTTTAAAAATCTCTCTCCCTGTCCTGTGTCAATACTGATTTGGAGGTAATCTATTTACATTCTTTTAGTTATTATCCTTACATTTTCAATATGCTTAATTGACTAAAATTTAAAATGACTTAATGATAATAGTTCTGTCCCTCCTTTTGGATAATAAAAGAACCTTAGATATTTCAACTCTAGTTCTCCTTTATTTCCCATCTTATGAGTTATGATTTTCCTGTTTTGGGGTTTTACTTTGTGTTATCTCTCTATATGTTCATTATTATTGTTTATAGTTAATCTGTATTCAGATTTTCTCCCATTTGCCATTTTCTTTTCTTTTGTTTTCTTCTTGCAATATGCTTTTCCTTTGGATTCGTTTTCCTTCCTTCTGAAGTTTGTCCTTCAGAAGTTCTCCCCTGGTGCTTTGCACGTGGAAGGTGCTCAGTAAATGTCTATTGACTGACATTAATTTAACCAAGTGAACACAGCATAAACAGTTTTAGGTGCCTGGTTTGTATATTAGAGTGATTTCTAGATCTTCCATCATTTACCAGGCAGATAGATAAGTCACCTAATTGCTGGGGCATGGAGGTAACAGAGCACGTTACCTCATTTTAGTTAATATCATGAATCAAGAGGAAGGATAGGGAGAACCAAAGGCCCGAGAACTCTGTACTCTTCTTATTCCCCATCGTAGGGCCATCGTCTTCCTGCATAGGCTTCTGGCCTCAGCTGCCATCCGGGCTTATTTGGGTAGACACTTGTCCCTGTTTGGGAAAGTAACGTGAGAAAGCAGTCCTCTTCTACCACAGGCTAACCTAGTGGGTAAGGCCCCCCAACCCAACTACCTGGGATCCAGTCCCACTTCTTTCACTTATTGGGCAAGTTAATTGACCTCCCTTTTGCTCAGTTTCTTCCTATAAAATGAGGATTGTCAGATATCTGCCTTGTGGTGGTGGTGTGAGAACTGAAGGAGTGAATAAACATTATGGCTTAGGACAGTGGCAGCACGTGGCAGCACCCCAAGCGTTAGCCATGGTTATTACTGTTATTGCCTGTGCCCCTTCTGGGCATGTCCCTTGCATTGGCTCTGGATACTGGGACTGAATATGATTGTTCAAATTAGGGCTTCCACTTCACGCTCATGGTGAGGGAAATGAACATACAGGCACAGGCAGACTACCAATGGGCTTCACTCGAGATACCTGTGCAGGGTTCTGTCTGTGCTTACAGCTAAGTTGTCCCAAGCATCATATCCTTGAGAATGCTCTATGTTCTTCTCAGGTCAACCAAATGTGGAAAAGTTTCTCATTTTAGGTGAAATTTGATTTCAAAAATTATTTAATTATTTAATAAGCTCATAGTAAGTGTCCACCACAATCAGGCCAAAATTCTAAAACTCAGAGCTGCAGGTCTGAGAGCAGTTTTACTTAGAATGATCATGATGCATTGAACCATGCCTACTTTTCCTTTGCTGAGTAGAACATACACACGGGTGTGGTGTTGGTTGTGTTGTGCATACATTACATAATGTCTTTGTTTCTTCTAGTATGCACGGAATTCTTGAACCGATTCTACAAGTCCTTGATAGCCAAAGGAGTGAACTTTTCTCTGGATACCATAGAAAAAGAACTGATCAGCTTTTGCTTGGATGTCAAAGGAAAAGAAAGCCGCCTGGTATGGTAAATTTTCACTTTTCGTTTTCCCCTTGTGCTTGAGGAAACCTGCTAAGAGTTTCATTTCTCTTCTTGGACTTGATGTCCTCCTGCCTCAAGCCTGTTCTTCATAAACAGAAAACAGAAATTGATCTTTCAGTGAAATGTAGACGTATGTATTTTCATCCAGGATCTACCCAGTTTCATTGTGCTTTCTGATTAAACCACAGGCAACCAATTCTATGTTTTCTTAAGTGAAATTATAAAACTGATTCCTAATAAGAATGTACTGTTCTGAGTTAAGATTATATAGACTTTCCACCTCTTACCAAGACAGCTAGTCAAACCCATCAAAGCATTTTATATTATTATTTATATATAGCTGATTAAGTATTTACACTTTCTTGAAATGGTGTTTATATGGGTCATCCTGTGTGTGCATATAAGACTTGTTTCAATGTAGTGTTATATCACTAAAGAAAATTTTAGGCCAATTCATTTTACCTAAAATTTTCATGTTTAGTTAGTCTGTTGAATTTGCATTGTAGATGGCTCACCACTGGCACATTGTAAATCTCTCTCATTTATTTTTGCCATTATTTTTCATATTTTTAAATGTAAAATTCTTAAATCAGGAAGCTCAAAAGGCAGCACAGCATGATAGAAAAGGGCCTGGCCTCTAGAGCTAAAAGGATGGGTTATGAATTCTCTCTTACTTGCTAGCTAGGTGAACTTCAGTTGGCACAGGCAACATGAGGACAAGAACAGTCTTGACTTCACAGGATTATTGTGAGAATTAAATGAGTTAATACCTTTAAAGCACTTAGAACAGCTCCTGGCCCAGAGAAAACCCTTAGGAAGTGTGAGCTCTTATCATCACTTTAGCATCATCATGGGTACTGTGAGTGCTTCTAATTAAGAGGAGCATAGCAATTGAGTCACTTGTTTTCTGGCGTCTTAGTCAATGGGGGTTAAAATTTAATAGCTGGATCATGAAAACTAGGTTCATATCTTTCTCACTTCTCAATATGATCTTACCCTCTTTTTCATTGCCTGAATGCTAAATTATCTTATTTCACTTCAGTGCTATTATCTAGGAGCAACAAAAGATGCCGCCACGAAAATCCTAAGTGAAGTCACTCGCCCAGTGAGTGTGCATATGCCTGCAGTGAAGATCTGTGAGAAGCTAAAGAAGATTGACGGCCAGATCTGTGAGCTGAAATACGGTAAAATGGAATCAAGCATTTTTTCCAATATGTGTAATGTATTGCCAGATCTCTGAACATAGGGCCATGTTTTCTAATAAGTCAGTGTGAGAAAGAAATGAATTCTCTGCTCACTAATAGATTGCTGGGCAGATGAATGGAGTCTAATGCCATTTGAGCTCCTTTAAGAGAAGAGAAATAAATAGTACTGGCACAAATACATTAGATAAAACTGCCAGCCTGTCTTAGTTTGCTAGGGCTGCTACGACAAATACCACACAGTGGGTTGGCTTAAAGAACACAAATTTGTTGTCTCATGGTTTTGGAGGCTGGAAGTTCAAAAGCAAGGTCTTGGCAGGCCATGCTTTCTGGACTCTCTGGGTTCTGAGACTGGCTTGCTGCACCCCTTGGGGTTCCTGGGCTTGCATCTCTGCCTCGTGACATGGGTTCTCCTTCTGGCTTCCTTTCCTGTTCAGTCATCTGTATTTCCTCTACCTTATAAGAACTCCAGTCAGATGGGTTAAAGCCCATCCTGATTCAATTTGGCCTCATCTAAATAGGATCTTCGAAGATCTTATTCACAAAGTAGTCCACACCTTAAAGTAATAATATCTTCAAAATTCCCATGTACAAATGGGGGATGCGGTTCGGTCCCCAACACAGCCCACATAGCAAAGTTTAAACTCCTAAATCACCAGGGCAATATTGGCTGTGTAGGTCAAGGAAAATTCCAGCTATAAAAGAAACAGCTAAGCAGGATGCTCTCATTCTTGGTGACCTACTAAGACAAAAGTTGCCTCTATTCAAAGCTGATTTATGGACTTGAAGGTGTAACTGTATCTTTTTTCTTAGTCATATCTTCCATTCTGCCTGCTTTAAATTTTAGAAAATAGGTTATTAGAACCAAGTCAGCTTTCACCTGGTGAAACAGCCAATCAGCAAGGAGAAAAGGAAGATGACCTATTTGAAACATTATCTTTGGCCTTATAAACTTCACACAGAGAGATCTATTCTTATACTGCAGATTTGTATCTGGGCCAGCCCTTTGGGTAAATGGAGTAGATATGCTAAAAGCCTAGGGAATTTCGCCCTCAGGCTATTCCAAATACCTGAAATTCCACCAGTAGAGACTTACTCCTTTTGCTTAAACCTTTGTTTTCTGTTACACAGCCAGAACAGGATTGGAAACAAATCAAGTCATTGGCCTTTAACTCTGAATTATTTTAGTCTGATTTTCCAACACAGCTGTATAATATAGCTAGCTTTAAATAGTTCTAAGGCTGGAAGGTACCAAAGACAAGTTATTTCCCAGTTTGCCCAAGGCACACCTTAAATTCCAGCCTAGTGATTATAGGATAGACTTCCCTTTTATACCGGCTTCAAAGGATAAAGCTGAGGCAGGAATCACTGAACCAACACACAAGCTTATCGATACAGGCACAGACCTGTGCTGATTCTTTGATTCAACAAAGTATTACTTTGAATAACTTCTACTATGTGCCAGGATTTTACTGGGCTCCTTGGACGACAGAAAAATTAATGAGATATTGCTGAGAAGTGAATACTGCCTCATGTTTTGGCAACGCTAGCCACTAGAGGCCCTTGGGGAGCCGTGAAATACTTTTAATTTTTGTATTGACCTTTTTCTTCGTAGTTTTAGGATGTCAGAGATTTCCCCCTTTTTAAAATTAATGCCAGATGCCAAATTCCGTAGAAAAACTGAAAGAAACTGCAGATACTTGCAAAAAAAAAAGTATTTCTCTCCTTCAACCTTTTGAATAGACTAATCGTTCTAAATTCTTCTCCCCAGTTTATTGTTTTCTGGAAAAATGAGACTGAACAGGGTCCTTTGAACTGCCTGGTATTGATGATTTAAGCTATGAGAGTTTCTACTTTTAAAGGTATTCCGTCAAGTCAGCTGTGAAATGAACAAAGAAGTGTGGAGTTGGATTATTTTTTAAATAAGGAATTGTGTCATTTAGTTTTTGATTTGTAAGAATGTTTTTGTTCATTTGCTTTGTTTTTTAAAAAAGGATCACCATAAAAACTGGAGCGTTCTCAGGAGCAGAGAGTGTAGCTAACCCTCCAAAAAAAAACTTTAAAAATCCATTTAATTTTTGATAAGTAATTTGACCACTATAGGTTTTTAAAAGGCTTTGAAACATTATGTTCTATTATGCAGGGAAAAAAAGGAAAGCTCTCTTAAAGAGAATTCAAGCTGTAAAGGTCTTGGGCTGCCAGTAAGTGTTTAATAAGTAAATTTAAATGTATCCACATTCATGGAAATGTGGAGAAGCAAAGGAGAAAGAGGAAAATTTCCCCTGTCTGATAGGGAAAAATTATAATCATGAGTATATTATAGAGGAACTTAATTTTTTTTTTCTGTTTTTGGGCTTGTCAGTAGAAAAGTAGCTGAGTTTTGAAGTTTTCTACAGATAATCTGTGACCAATCAGAGGAATTCAGCAAGCTGTCTTGCTAAAGGAGAGTTTGAAGAAAAGTATTATTGGCATAATCACAACGAGCTTTAAGGCATGCGGGATAATTTAGTAATCCCACTGCGGGTGGGGGAATTGAAACAGTTTAAGCCAAGAGCCCAACAATGAAAATGCTCTAATGTATCCAGGTGTTTGGGTTTCTTTGAAACTTTTATTTAAAACTCCATAGTGCTATTTAATATCTGTGCCTATCTGTTTGAATACAGAAATATATTTGTATAAAAATGAATAAAACTTTCCAGTTAATTACCAGCTAAGGCACTGCCTTTGATCTAGCTCCTTCTTTTCACCTTAGCAGCAGCAGTTAGGAGATGTTGGTTTTCGGAATTCTTGGTTAGAGAGACGTTCCAACACTGCAAAACCACGCCTGCCCCTGTTTTTGACGCAAGTGCCATAGCTCACAGAGAAACGCTGAGAGAATACGGATCATCCCAATAGCTTTCTACATGATATATTTTCTTTAAGTATGTCTTGGTTTCCATAGACATTGCCCCAAGATAAGTAACACCATTTTCCCTGTCCAAGCGCTTCACAGCTTTGTTTTCATTGTGCTTTTCCTTTGGTCGCTTAGAAAGGAAACTGGACTTGGCGTCGGTTGACCTGCAGAGGATGAGAGTCGCGGAGCTGAAGCAGATACTGCGCGGCTGGGGGGAAGAGTGCAGGGCCTGCGCGGAAAAATCCGACTTGGTGAGCCTGATCAAGGAGCTGGCGCCCAAGTACGCGGCGGCGCGCCCCAGCGAGGAGCGCTGACCCCGGAGGCCGCGCGCGGGGCCGGAGCCACCGCAAGCTGCAGGCACCGGCGCTGGAGATAAGCCGCCACGTGGGTTGACAGTGGAAACATTAACGCTAGCAGTTTTTTTTGTTTTGTTTTTTTTCTTTGCAGTGTACCAGCTTCTAAAAGTGCCGTTCGCATACTTTTCTTGTAAAGTCTACGTGCATTATCATTGCGTAGCTCTTAAAATTGGGAAAAGGGAAACCCTCAAAAATCCATGCGGTAAATTGCTTCTGAGACGGGTGAGTGCTCAGAGGCCCCTCTCCGTGCACTAACTTTTATCAGAATATATTGGATTAGGACAACAGAAACATTTAGCTTATCCAACTCACGACTTCAACCACAGATAATAACCTATCATAAACAACGTTTTATTACAAAGTGAAATTTATGTTCCAAAGTGCAAATCGCTCTGCCGTTCTAGCTCTCTGATATCAGAAATGGTTGCACAGTAAGCATGCGTTTAAATTCATGTGTCCTATCTGAAGAAATCCTACTGAAAACCAATTTGAACAAAATAGAGGTTAAAAAAAATCCATATAAATATAGCTGAAGTTTTGGCACATCAAACATTTGCATTGTCTTTTTTGCTCTTCACTGTGGTTCATTAGAGAAGCTTTGACAGAGGATTAAAGCATATTAAAGCACCTGCAAGCAACATGGAGGTGTTATGGTTCTTAATTATATTTTATCAGATTTAAATGATAAAATATTTTTTATTTTCATTTTCTGACCACATAAAAATTAAAAACCCAGGGTAGAAGTGGATGCTTCTGTGTGGCAGGTGGAGGTGAAGCTGACTGCCAAGTGACACAAAGGAACTTTCTAGGCCATGGAGAGACCTTATATCCATGTGCTGCTCACATGGGTGAACACAATCGTCAAAACTCATCCAGTTGTACACTTAAAATCTGTACCTTTTATTGAACATAAATTATATTGGGGAAAAAAAAAGCTGCTGTAGAATGATTATTTGAGAATTAACTATAATTAATTGATCCAGAAACATCTTGTTGGTTTAAAGAATTGCATTTACTGACTGGGAGTCTTTTGGGTAAGTAGAGAAGAAAATTTCCAGACTGAAAGTATACACTGAAAGTATAATTTTCACTTATCAATGAGTTTTCACATGGGAAGTTAGGATGTAACTGAAGTTGTCAGAGAATTAGAGCTTTCTAATAAGAAATATATACTAAGTAACTTAAAAATGACAATAAAAAAGTTTGGTGAAGTGAATGGGCAGAAGTGATTATTGTTTGTGGATTTTAGCAGCTTGATCATCCTTGTGCTGGTTTGAATCTATTATGAACCCCATAAAAGGCAGTGTTATTTTATGCAGTCTTGTAGGGACAGACCTATTGTGGGTGGGATCTTTCAATTAGGTTGTTTCCATGGAAATGTGACCTGCCCACTTATGGTGGGTCTTGATTAGTTTACTCGAGTCCTTAAGAGAGCTCAGGGGCCGACACAGACCCAGATGCTTGGAGATGCAGACAGAAAGACGTCTGGAGATGCTAAGCTAAGAGATGAAGCCCAGAGTTTGCCCCAGAGAAGCTTAGAGAGAAACGCCCTGGGAGAATAAGCCCTGGGAGATGAAAGAGAGAAGTTAAGAGAGACAGAAGCCCAGAGACATTTTAGAAAAAGCCATTTTGAAACCAGAACCTGGGAGCAAAGGACCAGCAGATGCCAGCCACAGTGTCTTCCCAGCTGACAGAGGTGTTCTGGACGCCATCCACCTTTCTTCAGTGAAGTTATCTTCTTATTGATGCCTTAATTTGGACACTTTTATGGCCTTAGAACTTAGGTTACTTGTAATCTAATAAATCCCCTTTATAAAAGCCAGTCCATTTTTAGTATTTTGCGTAACAGCAACTTTAGCAAACTGGAACAATCATACATCAAGTACACTACTTTATTTTGAATTATTTTTAAAAAATACCAAAGTTAGGTTTTTTATTTTTTTATAATCTTTATGTTTGTTTTTCTTTAATGCACTTTTAACTTACTGAGAACCTTGTCATTTGGAAATAAGATGTAATGTTTGATCTCAAAATCAGGTCTGATTTTTCAGTGCAATTTTTTTTCAGGCTAAAAATCTAGGTAATAGGAACACCGCCAGTGGCCCATTCAAATCCATGGTGTTTAATCTGGTTTTCTAAAGGAATTTATTCCAAGGCAGTGTTCAAACTTTACTCTGCATACAAATTACCTATTAAAATGTGGATTCTGAGTCTGTACCCTGTTGGGCGGGGCCTGAGATGCTGCAATTCTAAGAGGCTCCAAGGTGATGCCCACGCTGCTAGTTCAGGGACCACATTTTGAGTAGCAAGTACCTATGTCTTAGATCCTGTAATTGATGTATATTCCCTGGTGCCAGTCTCCATCACTTAGGTTTTTGATTGAGCATAATATAACAATAACAATAGAAACCAATGGCTTAAGCGTGCAAGAATTTACTCTCCCATGCAAAAGAAGTCCAAAGTAAATAAGGCAGTTGCATGAAGTTGTTAGGGTCTCAGCTCTGACCTCTTTGCTATACATCCCAGTGGTGGATTCAGTTCTTAACTCCTGGTCCAGGTTGGCAGCTGGGACACCATATTCCAAAGGGGAGAAGGCATGGAAGGCCCTGCCTCCCAGGTGAGCCAGCTTTCTTAAGGCAACCCTTACCCTCACCCCCATTCTCATTCAATACTCCACTGATATACATTGACTGGGATATAAATCATATGCTAAACAAGGGAGGTTGGGACATAACATCTTCTGGTTGGGTTCTCTGCTGCCCAAATAACATAGGATTTTTTTACTGAGAAAGAAGAGGGGAATAGATACTTTGTGGCCACAAGCCATCTCTGCCGTTTTCCCTTACCATGAATCTTAGTTATAATTCCTGGTTATTGTATCCTAAATAACTCTTCTTCCTCTTTGCTATTGGCATCTTTCGTAAACATAGGCAGTTATATTTTCCTCTTTTTTTGGTTGACAAGAAGTAGCTACTGCTGTTCTATTTTGTTTTATTTTTAAATCACTTCTTTTCTCATTGTGTATGTCAGCGGGTGCATTTTTAGTCTGTTTTTACCTCAGACCCATAAACACACAAGATTTAGAAGCCAGACGTTCTGACAAAAGTGACAAAACCCTGGGCTTGAAAACTTTCATTGAAACAGTAGTAGTCTGACATGGATATTATTCCCAGTTTGGTTTGGATTTTAAGAATCTGAAGAAGACCCTTGAATTTGGTTCTGGGTGATGAGATAAAAGATTTTAGAGTGCAGCTTAAAAGTCATAGTTGTTCATTTCAATATGGATAAATCTATATGATCTGCATTCCACTAAATTGCAAATTTAGAACAAATTATGCTGGTATTTAGGACAAGAAAATACTTGATTAGCAGATCCCTAAAAAATGAGAGCATTTGGTGATCCAGAGCTCCTATCTGTGGGAGTCAGCAGCTCTTGCCATGTGTCTTTTTTGGGCAGATCTCTGTGAGTTTTTTATCCTGAGTGTCACTCCAGAAGAAATGATAGTCAGGTGGCCATTCTTTCACAGTGTGCTTGAAATAAAACAATTGCACTGAGGGAGAACAACTCCTGGACACGTCCTCATTCTGAGTTTAGAAACTTTTTCGTTAGTTTCTACATCGTTGATTCTATTTTTTTTTAACTTTTTCTTTTAGCATGAAGAATTCAAGCTTGTAGAAGCAACATGGGTTGAAAATTAGAAATGTACTGAATCAGATTTCTAACTCCCCAAGAATAGTTTTGTCTTTTGGCAACCCAAAACAAAGGTCATTAGAAAAGGGAATGAATAGCATGTATCATTACCAGCTTTTTGTTTGGTTTGGTTTGGTATGTTTTTCAAGGGCAAGCATTTTGGGAACCTGGGACCATAAATGTCCC
>PVKY010010120.1:0-12838 GCA_004027775.1 Bradypus variegatus
CACCGCTGGGGTGACGTGAAAGGATAACACAGTCTCTCCAATGTCCACTTCCTCTCTCAGCTCAAGTACACAAGGGTCACATTTAGTTTTAGGCTGACGAATCTGTTTTCCATCAACAGCTGAGCCATTTTTACTATCTTCACCCATAGGGACAGGACTTTGTAGGTCATGGTCAAGAAACATTTCTGCATGAAACTTACTGATACCAGCTTCAGGGATTCAGAGGGTATGTTCCACATCATTTTCTCTTCCAAGTATAGTAGGGCTATGGCTGTAACGATAAAAAGTGATCCTGTCTGCACTGCTGGTGATCTAAGGACAATTACTCTAATACACGGAGGCCAAATTCTTTCTTCATCACCTTAGACCTCAGTATCTTCTGCTATTACCTTGTCTTCACTGGTAATGACTTTGTCCCAACTGTCCTTGGTCTGCGTCTGTAATGTCACCTTCTGGTTCACTATCCGTCTCTATGATGGTTTCCTCTTGAAATGAAGTTGAATTACAGATGCTTTCATGACGAGAAGATTCTATAGCAGTTCCACTAACTACAACAGTGGACTTTCGGTGGTGATTTCTGTAATGAATGTCTAGCTGGGCTTTCTTTTTCACATTTGCAAAATTGCCCTCATTTCAGCTTATATGCTCAACAGTGGTTGCTTTTTGATCTTCTGAATTCAAAGCCTTTTCCTCATTTGCAGTAGAAAAATCTGGATCGCTTCTTTTCTTCTTCAGTTTTTTATCTTTACTTTCTTTTGTGTTAGAAGTCTGATAGGATTGCAGATCTACTTGAGAATGAAATTGGTATCGACCACTTTCCACATCACATCAGTCATAAATTCCAGTGGAAGGGTCATAATATAGCTGATTCTCAGGATCATAAGAGAAACCAGAACTGTGGTCAAAACACAATCCAGTATTTTCATCACAACCAAATCTCAGCTGTGATAGCACCACTTACTTTCAGCTAACAATGACCTTCCACGGGCGTATCTTTGGTTGCTAAAGCAGCTGCTGGCTCCTCTGGAGTTTGAGGGAGTGGTCATCTTGTCCCTGTTTGTCATCTTCTGTTACATCAGTGACAGTATAAGCACTGTTTTCTCTCTGTGACTGTTCTTAAGAATTAAAATTAGAAGCATCTACATCCTGACCTTGTTGAGCTGAGACCTCACTTGCTTTTTCTGAGGAAGACTTAAACATCCAGAGAGTGCGCCTGATGATGGTAACTGAGGTGGAGCTGGGAGCATGGCTTTCCGTCTGTGCGTCTGCGTCAGACTTCTCGTCTCCGCCTCTCCCACGGTGGGGTCCTTTACTGAGCTCTTCCCGCGCCTGCATGCGGTGCTCCCGGACGCAGCTCTCGGCGCTCAGTGGCCTCTCCTCCTCCTCCCACACCTGCCACTCGGGCTCTGCAGCTCGTGTGCCAGGTTCCCCACCTTCTGCCTCAGCTGGGTTGGTGGAGCAGGGACAAAGGTGACGGAGGTGGAGATGGCGTCCCAGAGGCCATGAGGTCCGGTGTGAGGGGTCCGCGGGTGCAGAGGGGCTGCACTCAGGCTGAGGTAGACACTGCAGGGCCCAGAGGCCACGGGAGCACATGGGCAGCGAAAGGCCACCTCACGGGGTCAAGCCGCAGTGTCCCGGGCCGTGACGCCCTGGAGCTCGCTGCCTGTAGCCAAGTGTAGCTGCCACAAGCCTGGTTTTCCTTTAACAGCCTTCTAGCCCAGTGTGGGAGGGTGTCCTGTGGCTCTGATTTGCATTTCCCTAATGGCTAATGAAGTTGAGCATCTTTTCATGTGTATATTGACCATTTGTAGATCGTCTTTGAAGGAATGTCTCTTCAAGTTCAAGGGAAGTTTTTGAAAGGAAATGAAGCAATCACCTTGTCTAGGAGAAACTTCTTCAGCATCACTAGCTCCTCTTCCCAACACCAGGCATGACGGAGATGGGGCAGGACAGGTCTTTGGAAGCACCCCTTGCCCCTGAAAGGACGTTCCTCGCACCCCTACCTCTGCACCTACGTGGCCTTGTGGACCCCGGAGGGGCAGCCCAGCCCATTGGCCAGGACGCCACGCTGAGTCCAGAGACTCAGGCTTAGCCCACAACCATGACATCAGAACGGACATCCAGGCTTTGGCACCAACACTGGAACAGAACCCCCCTCTCTGCCCAGTGCTCTGGGACTGGGAGGTTCGAGGTTGGACCTGCCATGGCCATGGCCCCACCATGCAAAGTGTGAGAATGACTACGATTGAGGAAACTTCCTAAAGCCAGGAGTTCACTTTCTGGGACACAGTTTGAACCAGAAAATACTCTCACGTGGAATTCAGCTTTATTCCTGGCTTTCCAATTCTTGTCTTCTCAATCCAGCTTAGGTTGGCTTTTCTTTTTCTTGCATTAAAAAGTTTTCTTTTTTTTTTTGTTCTGATAAAGGTAGGTATGGGTGGAACACTCCCTGGACAAGGCAGACAGTGTTCTTATTTGTGGACCCACTGTCCCTTGAGCTATCCTGGGGAGATTTGGCATTGGACCTGGATGTCTTCTGATGAGTTAAGTTACTGAATTTGCTCTTTGAAAGACATTTCCAAAGGCTCTTTCCATCTGGCTTTATGGCCAGGCTCCCAGATTCTTGACACCAAAGTAGTTGCAACTATTACGAGCAATAAGCAGGAGCAGTGACAGCAGCATAGCTCTAGCGCTCACTTTCCCAGGAACTTTTATAACCATTTTCACTGAATTTTCAAAACAAATGTAGGAGCTGTTATGTACAACAGCAAATTTAACGTGCCATCATCATCGTCCCTATGAGAAAACCTAGACATGGAGAAGGCCTGTAGCTTGCCAAGGTTCAGTTAGCACATTGGGGTGTTGGAACCTGAACCCTGACCGTCTCATTTCAGGGCCCAGGCTCTTCTCCCCTGTGTCACATGACTCTCTCGTTGTGGCACTGAAGCTGGGATATGGCCATGTACAAACCCCTTGCTCCCCTGATGGAAGATTCGTTTGTAGAGTGCAACCTCACGTAGAAAGCCATTCCTCCTCCGCTCATCCTCAAGGTCATTTCATGGGCTCTTGAGGTCAGCCCGACATGCTCCAGACTGGGAAGCAGAGGAAGGCACTAACAGCCCAGCTCTGTCCTCTTCTGATGTAGCGGAGGTCCACACAGGACTAAAGAACAATGTTCCAAATTTCCAGGTAATGAATGGTTGAACCAGCTCGACACATTTAAATAAAACAGAACAAGAAAGAATGCTTTTGAATGCAAAATATCAATAACTTCCTAAGGAAAGCCTGCCCTGAACGATAAAGGTTGTCAGAAATATACACACAAAATGTCAGTTTTCCTTATTGGACATATGATCTTAGTCATGGACTCTTCTCTAGAAGCCTTCTTTAATCTGAAAGCTTAGAATGAAGGTAATCTGAAAGAACAGAGAGGACTACTGATTTTTTTAAATGTTTACCTATTCAGGTTCTATTACTTGCATGCTTTCATGTACTTCTCAGGGGTCAAATCATGGCAGAACACACCTATTCTTGGCTTTGCAAAGGACAATCCTGATTAGGTGATACATTTCTTGGATTTGAAGACAGGATTCAACATAGGATTTGAACATAGAATACCAATTGCTGCCCCTAGCCTGCTAAGTAGTTCGGGTGAATTTCTCTTAGTTCCTTGGAAAGTTTCTTTACCTGTGTCCACTATATTGCCCACCTCTCAAAGGTTTGCTGGGATATGCAAATTGACAAGACCCATGGAAATGCTTTTGCGAATTATAAAGCTCCATAAATATAGGACAGATTTTTATATCAGACCTTTACCTGTCTCCAATCAGGTTTTTTTAATCTCATGAGTTTATGTGAACAATTGTATTGAGTCTATAAAAACATCCTATGAGTTATCCACTGCTGTGTAACAAATTAACCCCTGAACCTTGTGGCTTAAAACAACAGACATTTATTATTTCAAAGTTTCTGGGGCCAGGGACCCCAGCAAGGCTGAGCTGGATGCTTCAGGGTCTCTCATAAGGCTGCAGTCACAATGTTGGCCAAACTCGGGGTCTTACTGAAGGCTCAACTGAGAAAGGATTGTTTCCGTACCAAAGGGCTGTTGTGGGCTTCGATTCTGCACAGGGTGGTGGGCCGAGGGCTTCAGTTCTTCACTGGCTGTCAACTCAAGACCACCTCAGTTCTTTGCCATGTGGGCCTCTCCAACTTGCATCAAAGCATGGAAGCCAAGAAGACAACAGAGGGAAGTCTTCCAGCTTTTCAGAGGTCACAATATTTGTAAGGTCATCATGGAAGTGACATCCCATCACTATGGCTTAGACATCCCATAACATTGGGTAATTAGACATCCATTGGGTTAGAAGCAGGTGACCGGTCCAGCTCACACTCAAGAGCAAAAGATTATATAATGCTGTGAATAAATTAAGGATTATACAATGGTGTGAATACAGGGAGGTAGGGATCACTGCGCGCCGTGTCAGAAGCTGCCTTCTACAACCCCCCAAACCGGCTTCTCTAATCACAGGGCTTGTCATCTTGGGCCAAGCGTTCGATGCATGCTGCCTTATTTAAGTGCATGAGACGGGAAGCATCACCCTCATTTTAGAGATAAGGGAACTGAAGCCTTAAGAAGTTCAACAACTTCCCCATTATAGCTCAATAAATAAGGGGCAGAGCTTACTTCCAACTGCAGATCCTTCTCTTTCAATCGCTTTGCAATATTGACACTGTTTTTCTGTAAGAAGGGACTCATTACGCCCCTATTTCAGGGTGGCCATCAGTGGGGTGGGTGAATCAGAGACCATCAGTGGCTGAATCGGACTCTCCACAGAGAAACCATCATGGCGGCCATCAGCTGGGGTGGCTGGTACTGCACGCTGGACAGAGGACAGGACCCAGTGCTGTTGTTCAGAGCAGCCCTGTTTGACCTGAATGTTATGCCTGTTTGGAGTGGCCAAGGGGACTGCCAGAGATGACGTGGGAACGCCTCAAGCCCCTGACCTACCTGTCCCAGTCTGCTAATGCTGCCAGGATGCAAAACACCAGAGATGGATTGGCTTTTAATAAAAGGGGGTTTATTTGGTTACACAGTTACAGTCCAAGGTAAGTCATCAACAAAAGTTACCTTCACTGGAGGATGGCCAATGGTGTCCGGAAAACCTCTGTTAGCTGGGAAGGCACGTGGCTGGCGTCTGCTCCGGAGTTCTGGTTTCATAATGGTTTTCTCCCAGGACGTTCCTCTGTAGGCTGCAGCTCTTCAAAAACACCACTCTTAGTTGCTGTTGGGGCATTTGTCCTCTCTTAGCTTCTCCAGAGCAAGAGTCTGCTTTCAAAGACTATCTCCAAAATGTTGCTCTCTCAGCTCCTGTGTGTCCTTCAAAGCATCCCTTTTGGCTGTAGTGAGCTCACTCCTTCCATCTGAGTTTATATAGTGCTCCAGTAAACTAATCAAGGCCCACGCTGAATGCGCGGGGCCACTCCTCCATGGAAATTATCCAATCAGAGTTATCACCTACAGGTGGGTGGGTCACATCTCCATGGAAACACTCAATCAAAGAATTACAATCTAATCAACATTAATACATCTGCCCCACACAAGATTGTATCAAAGACAAGGGCATTTTGGAGGACATAATACATTCAAACTGGCACACTACCCCTTGGCAAGGCTGCTAGAAACAATAATTATTACAAAGGTACTATTCACCGAGCATTTACTAAGTATCAGGCGCATTCTAAACTTCTTACATTTTAAAATCTATTTTCATCTCACCATCCTATGATAGTCCCATTTTACAGACAAGGAACCTGAGGTCTATAGAGTAACTTCCAAGACTGTACAGAGCCTGGATTCAAACTCAAGTACATCCTTACTCCAAAGAGCACAATGCCAGGAAAACAGCAGCTGCTCTGAAAACTGGGGACATGTAATGATTCTCTCATAATTGTCATCACTATTATACATCAGATGAAAGTTCTTGGCTTGTGGGAATGGTGGTTTTAAATATTCAAATTCCACTTAGAGCTGGCCTGCTCTCCTGTGCTCTCCCGGTTCCCTCGCATGTGCTCTGGCTTTCAAAACTCCACTCCAGGGCTGCCCTCTCCTTCCTGTCTGGATGCTGTGCAGCCAAGACCCAGCTCCAGTATTTCATTCCTGGATGTTCCTCCACTTCAGAGCATCCCTTCTTTCCAGGCCCTTGGCTCCATCTTGGTTTTCCTTCAAATTTCATCCCCCGAGTATTGTCAAATTCCTACATATGGCAGAAACTACTAGCTGTCTCCTTCTATTACACACTTCTAATTCGGCACGAGACCAACGGATGAAAGACAACTTTTCCCAGCTCCCCTTGAAGCCAGCTGTGGCCACATGTCTTTGTTCCGGTCATGGGATGTGAGTAGAAATGGCACGTCCAACTCTAAACGGAAGATGCAGGCTCTCCGCGTCCCTTTTGTGCCCCCCTCCCCGCCCCACTGGCTGGAATCCCCGTGTCGTGAGCTGTCTTGGATCATGTGGCCAAGCAACACCTTGGGTGGTGGAGCCACGACATGGAAGGAGGCTGGGACCCGATGCCTTGGCAGGGCGGGCGGCCACCCCAATGAGAAGCCATCCACCTCGCTTCTCAGTGGCTTTGGGGGTCCCTGACCCGCAGCTGGCCCACTCATTGCAACCCGCTCACAGCTACGCAGTGACCACGTGGGCCCCAGCTGGCGGCCTCTGCCCGCCCCGCCGCAGGAACGCGAGGAGCAGAGCGCCTCGGCTGCAGCCGCTGCCGAGCTACTAAGGCGGCGTTTATCCTTAATTTAAGCCTCAGTGCTTCCTCCCAAGGTGGAAATTAAGGACATGATGGATGAGGTGTCTTTGCTGTTTAGCTGGCCTAGTTCCCACACCCCTGGTGAGGAAATACTGCACTTAAGATGGAACGACTAAGGAATAATAAGGACCACTTATGAAGAATTAATGTGATGCTGAAAACAGAGAGAAGAAAGTTATTAGGTTCTGCAGGAACGGCCTGACGGAACAACGTGCTGCTGTGTCTTTGAGAAGTGAGGGGTCTGGAGGACTAATTGGAGTTATTAAAATAATCTCTCTGTGTTACAGGCTGTGTTTTTTTTTTTGTTTGCTTTGTTTTAAATGAGCATTGCTGTGTTCTCAACAAAGAGCTCTATCACCCTGCCATCGCATGGTGATGGGTGTCACTTCAGCACCTTTTGTGCCGGGGTGGGGGGGGCGGAAATGTGTGAAACAGGAGGAAGAGAGCTAGCAAGGCCACTGGCCTCGTGGACACTGGCCTTGCGGTCCGAGGGAGGTGACAGAGGAGAGCTGGGGAAACCTGCCATCCTGCCTCGCCTACTCCAACAGTCGCACCAGGAGTTTGTTTCTTTTTAGACCACCTTCCGCCAATCTATGCTTTACACGTTAGCAGGCAACATACATCTTTGACATAAATGTGATTCTGACACCACCCTGCTCAAAATCTGTCAAAAGTTTCCCACTCTCCTCAGGATGAAGAGAAAATCCCTTCCTGCAGGCCTGGCACCCACCCCCTCGCTTGCTCCCCCTTCCCTTGGCTGGGCTGCCGCGTGTTGCTGCCATCTTGAGCCCCGCACTCAGGCAACACAGACAAGGAACCTGGGATTTGCTGGCACTGCCAAGCAGAGCCATCAAGGCAGGCTAGACCCTTCCGTGAGAGAAAAATGACATTTTATTTCATTTAAGCCGCTGCTAAACCCAGTCTCTGTTGAAAACAGTTACTCTATGTGCTAACCAATACACTTGGTTATTGTGGGTGCTTTAACAGCACACACCTCTTCTCCATAGCACTTGCCTGAGTTGTAAATGAATATTTCTTGGTGAGCTTATTTAATTACTCTCCATCTTTTCTAAAAGACTGTGAATTCCGTAAGGCCAGGAACCATCCCTTTTGTATTAAGCTGTATTAGACCTTATATTCCCAGTACCTGGCAGGCACTGAATAATTAACTGATTAATGAAAACAAGGACAAAACTTCAGGTGGCTCGCTCTGAGACCCTCCAGTCAGGCTTATGCAGCCAGAAGGTTCCTTACCCAGAAGGTTTAAGAGGTCATTGTGGGTTGAACTGGGTCCCCAAAAAGATATGTCCGTGTTCTACCCCCAAGTGCTGTGAATGTGGCCTTACTTGGCAACAGGCTCTGCAGATGGAACTAGCATGAGGCATGTGGGGTGAGGTGGGCCCTAAATCCGATGACTGGTGTCCATATAGGTGGAGAAGATCCAGACAGAGACACCCAGACGCCCAGGGAAAAGGCCCCGTGAAGATGAGGCAGAGCTGGAGTGATGCGGCCACAAGCCCAGGGGCACCCAGGGCCGCCAGGGGCAGGAGGCTGGGAAGGAGCCCCCCTAGAACCTCAGGAGGGAGCACAGCCCCCCGACACCTGGCCTCAGGCCTCTGGCCTCCAGGACTGAGAGAGAGAACACATTTCTGTTGCCTGAAGCGCCCCAGCTGGGGAGGCTTTGTTCTGCAAGTCCCAGGGAACCGACACGCAGGTGCTCAGAACAGCCTGGGACTTCCTGCTCCCTGCAGGTGGGAGTGCAGCGGGGCAGCCCGGCATGACATACCGTGAGGAAGGAACGCCAGACCTCCTCACGATGAGCAAGGCCCCAACCTCAGCAAAGCCGTGAGGTCCCGCAGGCTGGAACAACAGGTTAGAAATGCCCGCACGTCCAGCAGTGACTAGTGCAATGTTCATAAATGCCTTCCTGATCGCGCTATGGGCCGGCCCTCCCTTATCACAGCTGGGAGGATGGGAACCGACGGGAGGGCTGTGGGGAAGGCAGCCTGAGTGTGAGGGGGTTTGGTTTCCTCACCACCCGAACCTTGGGGCTCCCGGCACACCCCACCCCACATTCAGGCCCTCGGAGCCTATTCCTTCATCTGTAAAACAGGCCGACGTGACTTACCTCGGTACATCATCACCAGCATCATTTCCTTATTTAGCCCTTCAATAAACATCTCTCATACTCTCAACACAAGAACCCTCTGATCTGTTTCTTCATCAGTAAACCAGGGACAGCGCGGCCCAACTGAGCACGTCATTGCAAGGATCACTCATGTACTTACCCACTCTGCGAGTATTTGAGCCCCAACCTGGGCCCGGAACGGATCAGAGCACGAAGTACAGAGCTGATGAAGAAGGGCCTGTCCCCTGCCTTCATGCACCCACATTCTTGTCAAGGAGGCAGAAGATACATAAATAAGGTGACCACACCAGTGAGTTCCAGAAAGAGAACGAAGGAGGTGACTTGTGGGGGGGGGGGGGCGCAGACCGCCTCTCTGAGATGACATCTGCGTGAAGACCTAAAGCACCAGCACGACGCGGTCACGTCCACTGTCTCCACTGCGCCCAGCAGAAGGGGAGTGGTGCTGATGGGGGAGTGGGCGAGGCCTGGCAGGTGGGCTGTGCTCAGTTGCTGAGGTTCACTCTGGATGTGATGAGAAGCCACTGGAAGGCTTCCATGATCTGCTGTATGTTTTACAGGGAACACTCTGGCCATTTTGAAAAGAATGGATGGGGTTAGCTCGGGGGGAAGAGTGGGCACCAAGAGCCCTGATTACGCAAGAACATGGAAGAAGTCCCGGTGCAGAATCTGTACAGGGTGCATGTCCACGAACGGTCACCATCGCTGCAGCGGATCTGCAGTGCGCCAGCCGGGTGCTGCGGAACCTTGGCGCATTCCCCTGCTCACAAAGCCTGCTGTGGTGGGTCGGGAGCAACGTTCTAGCAACCACAGCAGGCGTCCCATCTCGAGCGGTCACCTCAGGTCACTCGCCGGCTGAGCCACCTGCGAGGAAATTAAATACAACCCTCGAAGGTCTCTCTCTGAGGGCTTTCTGGGCCCGTCGGGGGGAGGGTGGCGTAAACGGCAGCCTCGTGCAGGGCAACACAGCATACCTATAAAGTTCACAAATGCCGTATCACTGTTTACTCAGCTCATCCACTTCTGGAATTTATTTCGCAGACAGAAACACAAAGGCGAAAAATGGTGTTTGGACAAGGTTATTCAAAGCACTCATAGTGACAAAGAACTGGAAATAATCTAAATGTTAATTAATAAGAATTGGTTTAGATAAATCGAGGGGTATATATATGTGTGTGTGTGCACCATAATACGCAGATCCTTTTTAAAAGGGAAAGTAAAAAAATTTATGTACAGATATGGATGAAACACCAAGAAGAAAAAAAACAAAACAATGCTATTTAAAGGTGGGGTGGGTGAGGAAAGATGTCTGTATACTTACGTATGTTTGCATACGCATAAGATATCTTTGGAAAGGTGTATGATAAACTGAACTTTGGTTACTTCTGGGGAGCGGAACTGGGTGGGAGGAGGACAGGACTGTTTTTCACCTGTAAGCATGCAGGCTCTTCGACTTTGGAGCTATACATGTATTACCTACCCCCTCCCCCAAAATAAATTAAAATAATTAAAAAATTAAAAGGGGGGGGATGTGCCTTAGTAAAGGGACAAACGATTGCAATCCTTGGGCCTTGGGGTTGGCTTACCCATGGTCAAAACAGCAAACCGCCAGCAGCAGGTGTTCTGTTTTGGTTTGCTAAAGATGCTGGAATGCAATATCCCAGGAATGGTTTGGCTTTTACAATGGGGATTTATTAGCTTACAATTTACAGTTCTTAGGCCACGAAAAAGTCCAAACGAAGGCATCAGCAGGACAAAACCTGGGCTCTGAGGGCAGCTGCTGTCACCTGGGACTCCTCGGTCACATGGGAAGGCACATGGCCGGTGTCTGCTGGTCCTCACCCAGGTTTTGTTGCTTCCAGCTTCTGACTTCAGGGGCCTCCTCTTGGCTTCCTGTGGATGCTCTCTTAGCTTCTCCAGGTGTTTTTCTCTTTCAGCCTCTGTCTCTAGTAGATTCTGCGCGTCCTTCTACTTCTCTGGCTCTCTTTTATCCCCTTATAAAGGACTCCATTGCGAGGATTAACACCTACCTGGAGCAGCGCAACTGAAATAACCTCATCACACAATAGGTCTACACCACACGAATGGATTAAAAGAACATGATCTTTTCTGGAGTACCCAACAGCTCCAAACTGCCAGATGCTCACAGGCCACAGGCTGGGCTGAGTTCTGCCACTTCTTAGTCCATCAGTTGCCTGGAACCTGGGAGCAAAGCGCAGAGCCAAGCAGCTGCTAAAGCCTCCAGCGAGTGTGAGCCAGGAGGACACCCAGGGGAGGTGAGTGGAAGGTGTGGGTGGGGTTAGAGCTGCAGGCAGGGGCCTCCAGGACTGGTGTGCGCCACCAACAGGGAGTTCTGTGCCTCCGTCACAATTACACGCCAAGGGTCCTGGGCCACCGTGCAAGAGATGTCAGGAGGCACTTAAGGTTGTGCTCACTGGGAAATGCAAGAACATGCTTTCTGTGTCCGCACTTCACATACATAAAACTCATCTGATCCCGTGAGGCAACTACTCCATGATGTGGGAGCCATTAACCATTCATCACGCCCATTTTGGAAAAGATCCAAAGAGATGGAGCAATTTGCACAAAACCACACAGCTTCCAAGTAGAAGAGCGGAGAATGGCTCTAGGGGCTGAGCCATTTTTTGGGAGCTATATCGCCTAATGGAGCACATGGGGGTGCAGGCTTACCAGGAGCACAGCGTTCACTTTTGAAGCAGAAAAAATAAAAACAAGCAACTATAAAAAGGAGAGAGCTCCTTTTTCCAGTGCGAGAAGGACCCTCAGCCTGAAGGAGGGGCCCTGCGAGGCAAAGGATTCAGACCACGTGGGTAAACTCCACACCCGCAGGCGGCTCGGCAGTGGCCGGAAGGGCCCGGACACGCCTGTGTGATGCGCAGCGCCGTGGGGATCGGAAAGCTGCCCAAGCCCTGCCCCTGCCTCTGCTTTGCTCTCTGAGGACCAGCGCGGAGGCCTGCTTTGGGGGAAGAGCAGCACCCCCCCTTGCAGAGAACACAGGGGCTTCAGGGCTTGGAAAGGCCCGGGCTCCATGTCAGGGGCGCAACCTTGGCCCACAGCCTCCCCTGAGGTTCATCACTGCTGTGGCCGCAGCGTGGGGGACATGTTAATTCGATACAACAGGTCATTTCAAGATGCTCCTAAAAGATATATTTACTTTACACATTTTCAATTTCAACTGGGGACGTATGTCACAACTGTGATGGGAATGAAAACAGAAACTCTTGATTCTGGCCAAGACAGACTGGGACTTGGGAAGACAAAGTGAAGAAATAAGCTTCTAGAGCTGATGCTGGGCTGGGGAACGGGAGGTTCTTCCGTGTGAGAACACAAGCTCCTCAGAACTTAACTCAAGAATCTCTTCTTGTTATGGGAGCGGCAGAAGGATTTGGATTCAGACAGATTAGGGTTAAAATACTCACTGTGTCCCTTAGCAGCTGAGTGAATTTAGCAACTGTTTAAACCCTTATGAGGTCCCCAGTATTCCAGTTAGGCGTTGTTGTGTAACAAACCACCCCAAACCTTAGTGGCACAAAACAAAAACAATCTTACTGTCTCTCATGGTTTCCATGAATCAAGAACCCAGAATAGACTTGGCTGGTTAGTTCTGGCTCGTGTCTCTCAAGCAGCTACAGTCACCTGGTGTCTAGAAATGGAACAGGGGGCTGGAGCAGCCAGCAGCTGGCTGGAATCATTCTCTCTTCATGAGGCTCAGGGGTTCTCCTTGTGGTCCCTCCATTTGGAGGTGAGCTGGCCTCTTCCAGCATGGCGGCCATGGGTCCCACCATCTGAGGTGAGCGGGCCTCCTCCAGCATGGCGGCCATGGGTCCCACCATCTGAGGTGAGCGGGCCTCCTCCA
>PVKY010010121.1:0-12870 GCA_004027775.1 Bradypus variegatus
CCAATCAGTTGGAGACCTTAATAGCAAGAACTGAGGGTTCCAAGGATCCGAAGGAATTCTTCCTCAAGACTACAAACTCCACGCCATCATGAGCTTCCAGCCCAAGGAATTCAAACTCAAGAATTCAACATTACTCTCACCAGAAAGGTCAGCTTCTGGCCTGCCCTACAAATTTAGATGTGTCAGCCCCCATAACCACCTGGGCCAATTCCTTATGATCTCATCTATATGAACATATAACCTGTTGGTTCTGTTTCTCAGGAGAAGGCTCACTGATGTAATGATTGATGATGGTGATGATGATAAGTTAACCCTGAGTACTCCTCTGAGTGTTTACTATGTGCCAGGCAATGTTATAAGTGCTTGGCATTTTTTGGTTCATTTAATCTTTCCAGCAATGCTGTGAGGAAGGTTCTCTTATTATCCCCAGTTCACAGACGTACAGATCGAGTAACCTGACTGAGATCACACTGCCAGCAAGTAGGCTGACATTTGAATCCAGGGCCACACCCTGCATACAAAAGAGCCACAAAAGAGGAGAGGCTGAAGGTGGACAGAGGAAGGTGATGAGGAGCCTTTTAAATACAGCTCAGAGGGCAAATGGAAGATTTTCAGCTGGGCAGGGCCCACATTTGTATGTGGAGGATAAAATAGGGGAGAGAGGAGACCTGGAGGCTCGTGAGGAAGCCTCTGCCCTAACCTAGGTATGAAATAAGGAGGCCTGAGTGAGGGCTGCAACTTTGAGGAATTTAGGGAGAGGAGCTGGAGGATTTAGGGATAGTTAGGAGGAGGGAGAGCAGGACCTGGTGACCTTTGGAAGTGAGGTGGATAGTGGAGACAGGAATGGGGCCCAGGTTTCTGGCCTCAGGGGCAGGAGTCCCCCCAGTCACCAAGGAATCCTGTAGCAGACACTGTCGGGAAATGGGTGGCAAAACCCTTCCCTTGGACATTCACTTGTTGGAGGGAAAGCGAGGCCTTTTCCTGGGGTGGGGATGGGAGATCTCATATATTTTTGTGGGTCTCGGGGAGATTGGGGATTGGTGGGAGAGAGGGGGACAGCAGGAGAGCCTCCTCTGGTGAGGAAGTTTGGAGCAGGGATTGGGGTGCTTCCCTGAGCTATGGTTTGGGGGGGACCTGGGTAGTCTAGGGTATGGAGATCCAGCTCGAGTCCAAGACAGTCTAAGAATGGAACTGAACTCCGGGTTGCCAGGCCCAGGAGAATACCTGTTTCCTTGATCAACTAGGAGGTATTGAAGCTAAGAAGGAGATTAGATTGGGCAGGGTGAACCTGCCTTGAGGAGGTGTTATTTCCTGTCTGAGCAAACCTTCCTGTCTTCCAGCCTTGCCCATCCACAGGCCCCACGTGTCCTCCATTCTTGAACCATTGTAGTCATATAAGGACCTGTTCCAAAGCAGCATGGCCTTATGGCCAAAAGAAAAGACTTTGAAATCAGATAGGCTTCAGGCCAAATACTGGCTCCAGAATATAACAACTCTCTGACTTCAGGTAAACCACTCAACCTCTCCGAGCCTCGATTTTCCCATATATCATATATATTATTGTAAGTAGTCAATGTGATAATGCATATCACACACCTGGCACAGGGTCTATCTAGTGCATGGTTGTTACTCAATAGATAGTGTGCTGGTTTGGATGTATTATGTCCCCCAAAACGCCATTATCTTTGATGCAGTCTTTTGTGGGCAGGAACCGTATTGGTGTTGAGTGGGTTGGAGACTTTTGATTGGATGTTTCTGTGGAGATGTGATCACTCAATTGAGGGCGAGATCTTTCATTGGATAATTTCCATGGAGGTGTGGCCCCGCCCATTCAGCGTGGGCCGTGATTGGTTTACTGGAGTACTATATAAGCTCAGACAGAAGGTGCAAGCTTGATGCAGCCAAGAGGGACACTTTGGGGAGTGCACAGAGGCTGAGAAAATAGCTGCAGATGAGAGACAGTTTGGGGATGGCCTTTGAAAGCAGGCTCTTGCTCTGGAGAAGCTGAGAGAGGACAAATATTCCAAGTGCAACTAAGAGTGACATTTTTGAGGAACTGCAGCCTAGAGAGGAACATCCTGGGAGAAGGCAATTTTGAAACCAGAACTTTGGAGCAGACACCCAGGCACGTGCCTGCCCAGTTAACAGAGGTTTTCCGGACACCACTGGCCATCCTCCAGTGAAGGTGCCCAATTGCTGATGCATTACCTTGGACACTTTATGGCCTTAAGACTAACTGTGTAACCAAATAAACCCCCTTTTATAAAAGCCAATCCATCTCTGGTGTTTTGCATTCCAGCAGCATTAGCAAACTAGAACAGATAGCATAACAACAACAACAAAAAACCCACCTCTGCTTTCACTTTTTCATAGCCCGCACTGGCTTCTCCCTTATCCCCTGCACCCCATTTCATAGCTAAACATGGAATGACATCTCCTGTGACATTTATGTCTTGGGTTGACTCTGCATCTCTGCACTCCTCCCCAGAGGAGAGTTAATTAGCTCAGTCTGGGACTGAAGTTTATGCTCCCTCTGCCACAGGCTTGTACTGGTGGGGTATCCCCCACAGAAGTACAATAAAGACTCATTGACTAAATGGTCAATTTATGACTGCTCTTTGAACAGGCCTTAGATGATTACCTTTTATGAGGCTTACACTTTAGACTTAGGATATAAAACAGAAGCTCAGGTTAAGAGGCAAATAGTGGGATATTTTATGTGCGGTTCTGGAGCAAAAGTCCACAGCTTTATTGCAGTGGCCATAAAAGAACATGATTGAAAAGCCTTGACTGAGAAACCCACTGTTAAAAGAACCCTGGGTCAGGAGATGGGACGTCCAGGCTCCCACCAGGAACTGCACAATCCAGCCAGGTGCATTCCCTCTCTTGCATCATGTGCAAAATTAGGGACCCACCAAGACCCTCCCAGCTCTAACGGTCCACGGTTCCTGAGTCCTCAAGTCTAAGGTGCCATCTTCTCACTCTTTCATGATTCCAAAAATCTTAAGCTTCTCTACTTCTAAGATTCTAACACCCTATGATTCTGTGATACCAAACCCTTGCAGTTTTCTGATTGTAATATCTTAAGATTCTATAGTGAAGTACAGGCATACCTCATTTTATTGGGCTACACTTTATTGCACTTCAGAGATATTGCATTTTTTTTTTTTACAAATTGAAGGTTTGTGGCAACCCTGCATCCAGCAAGTCTATCAGTGCCATTTTCCCAACAGCATGTGCTCACTTCATGTCTCTTTTTAATTTGTGTCACATTTTAATGTTTTACACAGTGCTATTGCACACTTAATAGACTATAGTGAAAGCATAATTTCTATATGCACTGGGAGACCCAAAATTCCTGTGAATTCCTTGTAGTTTCTGACACAAAGAAAGCTCTCGCAGAATGGTTATTATTATTACCGTTCAAACACTCCATGAATGCAAGATCTCAAGAATTTAAAATTCTCCTTAGAGTGTACTATTATGTGATTCGAAGAGTCTGAGACTCTCAGGTGTGCTCATGAAGTCTCAGGAACTAGGACACCGCGACCTTGTTGTAGGAACAGTGCTGTCAGCATAGCCATGGCCACCAGATGGCGGGCTTGAGTTACGGGTCCCTCTGCAACCAGCGTGGGCCAGAGCTGGCTCAGGCCCAAGGACCAGCCCCTATGTCTTCTATCATTTAAAAGTTCCTTTCTCTGATGGAAACGTAGCATGAGGGAGAGTGAGGGGAAGTTGCAATTACCATGTTGTTCTTATCAATCTGAAGATCAGCGATGCCAGAATGAAAGAGGACCCGAGCAGCGTGCGAGAGGTGGTTTTATTGTGAGATGAGTTTAACGAGATGCCATTTTAACACCTGGCTTAATGGTTGCATCCTGAAAAGGTGTTTGGGAGGCAGGAGACCATCTGGCCATGAGGCGAGCCCATTCCAGGCTTCTCACCATGGTTACCATTGCTTGCCACACTGTCTGGGAGCCCAGTGCTCCTCAGCACCTCCCGTTCAGCCACCCATTGGTCTGGGAGGGCAGATTTGCACAGCAGCCCTAGGAGCTGGAATTATCATTGCAGTGTTTACAGATGAGAAAGCAGAAGTTCCAAGGGGTCAACAACCTGTCTCAGGCCCTTCCATGGGGAGACCAGGATTCAGATAGAGAACCTTCCAGAGTCTGTGCTGTGTCCATAATACCAAAGGGAATCAGGCCAGAGACAAGCACCAGGGAAGAGAGCTGCAGGCGAAGGAGGTGAACACATCCCTCTCCCTGTTAGAGCCATCATGTGGCAAAATGCCCTGAGCACCCACTGCTGTTAGGTTCTGTGCTTGGCACCTGATGGGCACTATCTCAAATGTGATCCTCTTAACAGCCCATGGGGGAAGGCATTATTATTTTATCCATTTTTAAATGACAGCTCTGAGGGCTCAGAGAAGTGACAAATTTACACAGAGATGGAGTCAGGAGTCACCCGAGGTGGCTCCCATGCCAGACCCGCTCTCTCTTCTAGAGGGTACAGTGCCTGAGACTGGAGGGAGGGCCGAGATTCCCGTTCCTACAGGGCCTCAGTTCTCTGGTCAGGATCCGGGTTATTTGGGCCAGCGGGACGAGCACCTGACAGCCCAGATCCGGCCCTGGGCTCGCGAAGGCCAGCGCGGGCTCCCGAGTGCGCAGCGCGCCGCGACTAATATTGACTTTAGTAAACACCATTTTGCACGGAGCGTGGGGCGAGGGCGGGGGCGCCCTGACCCTGGGGGCGGAGGCAGCGGCTTCGCATTTAGACGAGGCCATTAGCGGCGATCGATGGCTGTGCGGCGTGCTCCGGCCGCTGGGCGCTCCCAAATGAAGGTTAAGTTTACTCTGCGCCCGGGCGCGGCCGGCCATGTGCCCGCATAATGGCCTGGGCCCTGTTGGCACCGCGCGCTCAGGTTAGGAGGAGGCCGAGGGACCGCACTGCGGGGCGGGGGAGGCGCGCGACTTGGCTGGCCGACTGGGGGCAGGGGGCGAACAGTAGGTGTGTTTGCGCCCCAGTGTGTCGTGCCCTGCCAGGCCCCTTTGTGCGCACCTGGCTGTTTTGTGTGGCGTGTACCTGTGTCATTGCCGTAGCACGGATTTGAATGCATCTTCTGTGGGTCTGTGTGACAGTGGGCACCGTCACCCTTTGTACATCTGAATTGGGCTACAGCAGGCAGCCTGGTACACTGGAGGGGGCGGGTCTGGGAAACAGGAGCCCTGGGTGCAGTTCTGGTTCTTCCATTGCCCTGTCTCCTCCCGCCAAGGCCCTTTCCCCTCTTGGCCTTAGACTTAACCCTGAAACAGGTGGGGCAGGGGGAGCCTGGCCCAAGACAGGGCACGGACAAGCCACTTGCACTTGATCTCATGGGTAGGAGGCTGTGTGAGTGTACGCGTGCACTGTGGGCATGTACACAGGGATGGACAAGCAGGAGCTGTGACTATGACACAGGTGTCCAGGTGTTGCAGCCGTCTGTCTGAGTAATTTACTGAGTGTCCTTATGCCCATCCTGGCTGGGAATCCCTGCAGGGTCTGCTCAGAGTTCTGCAGCCCAGGTAGATTCAACTTCATGCCACCCGCATCAGACCAGTGCCCCCTGGCTGTTTTCCTCTACCACCCCCACCCCGTACGTCAGGACAGTTGCCATAGTACGTATGTAATGAATGCCCTGGAAGTGCACGGCACTGGGATGGTATCACATTACATTTTCTCACACCTCTTATTTTCTCCCCTTTTTACAAAAGAGGAAACTGAGGCTCAGAGAGTTTGAGAAGAGACTTGCCCCAAACCCCTAAAGTCAGTAGGTAAAGGAATTGGGATTCAAACCATGCTCTCCCTGCTGCACCCTGATGCTGCTGGTAACTCTGCTGACAGCAGGCTTAAAATGCAGGATCTTTGACAGCTAGGGGGTAAGGGAGGTGCTGTGTGCACCCATCTGGATGGTAATGTCTTTTGGTCTCTTTCAAGACACAGGTTTTTTTTTTCCATTTTGTAGTTGAGCGAACTAAGGCTCAGAGAGGGAAAGGAAGTTGCCTCAGCTAGTTCAGCAAATCAGCATTAAAGCAGGGATTAAACCCCAGCTACAGAGGTTGGGCCCCAGCCATGCCCTGCTGGGTGCTGGGTGCCCGTGATGTGTGCTGTGGGAGGGGGTCCTGGTTCCCAGCAGCAGCCAAAAGTGGATAAGTGTGCATCACAGAAAGGGGGGTGCTTCGGAAGGAAGGAGGCTCAGAAGGTTCCCCACTGGGAAATGAGTGTCTTGCTCTGCCCTGTGAGCCATGGGCAAGATCTTGACCCCATCTCCAATCAGTCCACGGAGGTAGATGGACTCACGCAACCTTAGCAGAAGAGTTGATAAGTGGACAAAAAGGGGTTGCCTACCACCCCTGGGGGCATGGGGGAATATGTGGGGACACTTCATTGTCACAGTGGGTGGCACAAGTATGCCAACACCCTGCAAAAAGAGCTGCCGGCTGTAACATGCAGCCATGCCTAGGAGGACCTAACCTGAGGTCCCAGGGAATCAGGGAAGCAGTTGATCCTTCCTTCCTCCCTTCCCTCATAGCCCCCACCCCATTCCCCAACCCTGCCTGGCAGCAGCCACTTCCTTGATCAGTCCTGATTAGATAAGAAGATAAGAGCACATGTAGGCCTCCCCACTGCCCCACCCGCCACCCCCACCTCTGTGGCTCTGTCCTGGTAAATGAGTGACCTATGGAGGAAAGGGGCCTGGCTCAGAGCCCCATCGGTTCATTGATGGAAGGCCATGCTAGACACAGGACCCACCACAGCCTCTTGGAGCTCTGGAAGCTGACACTTCATCAACACTCTCCCATATGCCTTGCCATCTGCTCCTGACTCTTCTCCCATAAAGCAGGTGAGGACTTTGGGCTCAGAGAAGCAGAGTGACTTGCCCAGGTCACAGAGTCAGTGCTCTACTGCACCCTGATGCTGCAGATCTAGAACCCAGGTTTCCTGTCTCCCTGCATAGGGCTCTGGCCAGCCCTTTATAGGCCTCAGTTTACCCAACTGTACAATGAAGATAAGCCAAGTCCCTGAGATAAAGAATAAAGTCATATCATGGCTGGTGCTCACCTCTCTTGGAGGCCACAGCCTGGATTTCCTCTTGCAGCTTATCGGTGGTTGCCTCCCCATGTACAGCAGGAGCAGGAAAAGGAGGCTGTGGACTCTGGCTGCAGCATCAGGGATGGACTGGACTGTGAGCCAGAATGGGTGCGGGAGGACGAGTGAGGAGACCATTGCTCAGTCTAGGCAATGGGTGGTAGCTTGGGCCAAGATGGGCAAAGCAGAGCTGGGCGACATGGGTGGAGGTAAATTGCCAGGCCTTGGATGGGGAAGGAGGGAGGAGGAGGACATGTCAGAGCAACTGTCCTGTGGATGGTAAGTATCACCGGCTGAGTGGCAGTGGTGAAAGCCCTGGAACTGGCACTCTGCTTTGGACTTGTTGACATTTCAGGTACTTTAAGACACCAAAGTGAAGAGGTCCAGCAGGCAGTGGGGTGTGTATGGTTCTTAGCTTAGAGGAGAGTGAGAGGCATTTATGTCACTGGCAGGGAGATGGTAGTTGAAGCCTGGGATGGATGAGGTCATGTCAGGAAAGAGAATCCATAGGCTAAGGAGCAGAATAAAAGGTAAAGTCCTGGGAGAAGAGGATGTGCCAGCAAAAGGACCCCAGAGGAAGCAGCCAGAATCACAAAGCACAACCCCAAAGAGGGGGCAGGTGTTAACTCTCAGGGTCTTTGCGCAAACTTCTCTCACTGCCTGAAAAGTCATCCCTTTTCCAAGCCACCTAGCCAGTGCCGCCGCCTTCTTCAAGATGCAGCAGCCCAGGCACCATCTCCTCTAGGAAGCATCCCTAAACCCTCCTCCCCAAAGCCAAACTAGGTTCCCCAGGGTTCTCATAGCCCCTGGGGCAATAGCAGGTGGAGGTGGAATGGGAAAGCTTCATGGCTGGATGGGCTGGGGTCTTCTGTGACCTGTGGGCAGGCTGTCCTTGGAAAGCTTCAGTCTCCTCAGCTGTCAAAAGGAATGATAACTACTGGGCAGTAATTATGTTTGTGGTGAGATCAAATGAGATAAATATGGTGGATTGAAGCTATGTATACACCAGAAAAACATGTTCTTAAATCTAATCCATTCTTGTAGTTGGAAACCCATTGTAAGAAAAATGTTTTGATAAGATGATTTCACTTAAGATGTGACCCACCTCATTCAGGGTGGGACTTAATTGTATTACTGGAGCCCTTTACAAATGAATGGAGAGAGAGAGAGAGAGAGAGAGAGAGAGAGAGAGAGAGAGAGAGAGAGAGAGAGAGAGAGAGAGAGAGAGAACCAAGGAAGCTAGAAGCTGGAGTCAATGAAACCACAAAGACTAAGGAGAGACCAGCAGACATTGCCATGTGCCTTGCCATGTGGCAGAGGAGCCAAGGATCAACAGCAGTCGGCCTTCGGAAAGAAGGCATCACCTTGATGATACCTTCATTTGGACATTTTCTCAGCCTCCAAGTTGTAAGCTAATAAATTCCCATAGTTCAAGCCAAACCATTTCATGGTATCTGCTTCCAGCAGCCTAGGAAACTAAAACAGCATATAAAACCTATTGCTCATAATAGGCAAAAAATAGAAGCTACCATTATTTTAGCACATCTCATGTTGTACTGACATGATCTGTTTTTGTTTGCTTGTGCTACCCAACCCATGAGCTCTTCTACCTGACTCCATTTCATCTGTGACAACATCACCAGTGCTCAGTGCAATTAAGGTGAAGGAAATAAAGAGATTCCTGGGGCAGGGGTGTTCAGGGTAGACTCCCTGTAGAAGGTGGGCTGGAGCCAGGCATGGTGGGTCCCACAGGGCTCCCTTCTCTCCTCACCAACCCCACAGTGCCATGGGAGGGATGGGGATGGGGGAGGAAGAAGACAGAGCTCCAGGAGGTGTGGGGAACAGCTTGAACACATTTTCCCCAGCTGAGGGGGCTGGGGAATGACTTCTCAGCTGAACTGCGACCTCTGAGCAACACATCCTCTTTGAACTGTCAGGCAGCCCCCAGCCCTGTCACTCCCCCTCTGAGCTGGGTGAAAAGTGAAACTCAAGCCCTGCCCTAAAGCAATCCCCAGGGAGCCCCGGCCTCCACTCCTAGGTTTATTTGTGTGGGATCCGCTGCTGGCCGAGCAGGGTCTGCAGCCGTGGGGAGCCTGAGGTTCCCAGCAGCTTCTCTTCCACACAGCGAGCAAAGCTCGGGCTCTGTGGTCAGCCTGGAGCTGGGCTGGAGTCCTGCTCCTCCGCTGCGTGCAATGTGGTCTTAGAGAAGTGTCCTCCGCTCTCTGGGCTTCAGTTCATCTGAAAAACAGAGGACTTGTGAGGTAGACCACTGCGAGAATTAAATTCTCGCTTAATTAAAGTGCATAGCAGAGGCAGGCGCTTAACAAATGTTAACTTCCTTTCCTTCTGCCTCAGAGCCGGGCCCAGAGGAAGGGAAAAGTATATACTCATTACATTCCTATGTGCCAGACGCTGACATTACCCTCTACCCCTCACACACCCAGGGACCCAAATCATTAAGCAGGGCAGATGCTCTTCCCTCATTTTACTTATGAGGAAATCAGGGCTTAGAAAAAAAGAGGGACTTTGTCCAAGAACAAGCTACATAGCTTATAAGTAGCAGAGCCAGGGTTTAAGAGCTGGATCATCTGATCTCTGGGTCCAGAGTGGCATGCTACAGTGGGCACGTGGCACAGGCCTGGCAGTCAAGCATCCTAACTTCTCAGCCTGGCTGCAGCCCTTCAACCAGCAAGCAAAAAACATCTGGGTTCTCTGTCATCTTTGATGTATTTTCCTCCCTTCTCTTCTTGTACAAACATTTATTGGGCAGCTGCCATAGACCAGGCCTTGTTTGGGGGCTATAGACACCAGTATAATAATAATTAACATTAATTTAGAACTTACTATGTGCCTGACACTGTTCTAAGCGTTTTACATAGATTTTCTCACTTAGTACTTACAATACCCCTATGAAGTAGAAACTAGTGTTATCTCCATTTTATAAATCAGGAAATAGAAGAAAGAGAAGTTAAGAAACTTAGTCACAGGTAAATCAGAATACAAGGTAAAGGATGATACCCTGTATTTTAAAACTTCAAATTCTGTGTGAGACCAAAGGAAGAGATGCTTTTTTGCTAAAAAATTTAAATTTTCTATAATACTCTAATTTAACTTTGATGGTCAATTTATTAAAACAAAATAATTTCATGGAGTCTAGAATAAGGAAGGAGATTCTGTTTTCTGTACAGGTTAATATAATGTCCCAATACATTCCAGAGTATTTGGGGCAGAAAATAAAAAAGTATTTGCAAAGTCCCCTTGAGGGAAAATGTGGAAATATTAAACTTCTCCACCTGGGAAACTCCATATATTCTCTCAAGTATTAGGGACTCCCATTTTAATAAGTCAAGCCCTTGATCTTGGGGCTTGCCCTTATGAAACTTATTCCTACAAAGGAGAAGCTAAGCCTACTTATAATTATGCTTAAGAGGCTCCTCCAGAGAACCTCGTATATTGCTCAGATGTGGCCTTTCTCTCTGAAAGCCAACTCTGCAAATAAACTCCATACCCTCTCGCCTAGGGACATGGCTCCCAGTGGTGTAATCTCCCTGGCAATGTGGGACATGGCTCCCAGTGGTGTAATCTCCCTGGCAATGTGGGACATGACTCCCAGGGGTGAGCCTGGCCTGGCATCGTGGGATTGAGAATGCCTTCTTTACCAAAAGGGGGAAAACAAATGAAACAAAACAAAGTTACAGTGGCTAAGAGATTTCAAATAGAGTCAAGGGGTCATTCTGGAGGTTATTCTTATTCATTAAATAGATATTCCATTTTAGTTTTGAGTGTACTAGAAGAGATAGAAGGAAATACCTGAAACTGTTGAACTGTAATCCAGGAGCCTTGATTCTTGATGATGATTATATACCTATATAGCTTTTATGGGGTCACCATTTGATTGTGAAAACCCTGTGACTGACACTCCCTTTATGCAGCGTATGGTCACATGAGTATCAAAATTAAAGAATAAATTAATAAATGAAGGGGAGGATATGGGATATAGGATGTTTTGGGTGTTCTTTTTATTTTTATTTTTTTAATTCTTGAGTAATGAAAATATTCTAAAATTGATTGTGGCAATGAATGCACAGCTATGTGACGATACTGTGAACCATTGATTGTATTCTTTGGCTGGATTATATGATATGTGAATATATCTCAATAAAATTGCAAAAAAAAAAAGATAATAGATATAACCAGCAAAACAACAAATGAGTAAATTAAAATTGTGGGGAAAAAAATAAATAAAAACTGTATTAGCAACACTAAACCAGAGCATAGAACTTACACAATCAGCATCAGTAGAAAAAGAATAACTGTATCAATATTATAAATGGAAAAACTGGAAAACTTAAGTTAATGGGTTAGAATTAATAGATTTATATTGAATTTTGAATACTTCCTTCTGATGTGTTCCGAGAATATTCACTAAAACTGATAATACAATATATCCAAAAACAAATCTAAATAACATTCCAGAAATTGTTTATTGGTCAAGCTACATTTTCATACAAAATAAATTTTGAATGTTAATATATTCTAAAATCCACACCCCCAAACAAAAAAAAAAAAAAGAAAGAAACTTAGTCCAAGTAACTCTGAAAGTAAAAGGCAGAACCCAGAGTTCTATCCAGACACTTAAATTTCCAGAGTCAATAAAAATGAAAAAGCTCTGCCTCCACAAAGCTCACTGGTGATTGAGGTGTGTGAATGGTTTAAATAGATGGGGGACTTAGATGAAAGGACGTAGAATAGTGTTTGGCATAGAGAAAGTTCTCTCTAAATGTGATTATTATGGGCACTATTTTATTGCTCAAGTTTTATTATGAAAGCAGTAATTTGCTTATCAGAACTTCCTCTCTTTCCCTTGGCATCTAATGAGCTTAAAAAGGGCAGGGGGGGTAGGGGGAACTTTAAAAAGTAACTAAGCAAGCCTAGATCTGAGGAAGGAGGAAACTGAGGCCAGACGGGGTAGGAATTCCCTTCTCTCCAGGCCATGAAGGCTAGAATCCTCGGCGTGCTGGCAAACATAGAACACTTTGTTCTCCAGGGAGGAAAAAGCCTGATATGTGGCCTTTGCCAGTTTCTGTGGTGTGAGTGCTCTCGGCATGGCCGATCTCAAGCTACCCAAGTGAGGTCACTGAATGGTGACATTGAGAAGAGATATAGTCAGCTCTCTCGAGCTGGTGCAGCCAGCTCCAGCACACCACTGGCTAGAACCCGGGCTTTCTGACAATTCTGGGGATCTTTACCCAAAGGATGGTGCAAGGAGGGCAGAAGCTGTGAGCACAAGGAGAAAGAAGCATGGACAAAATGCTGAACCCTGAAGCCCTCTCCGAGCCTGATCAGGGTCTTGCTTCTCTGCCCAGCTCAGGCAGTCACAGCCCTTTTCAAACACAACAGGGCTTTGGCATCAGCTTTCGTCTCCTCCAGTGGAGCCAGAATTGTTCATTCTATGCACTCTCCAGTGACTTGTGAAGTTGAGACTTGGGGAAGAAAAGGCTAACTGTTTGATTCCTAATAACCTCCTTGATTATTGGCAAGTCGCTGCAGCGTGAGCAGAGTCCTGCTTGCTTTGCAGTTCCGGAGGGAGGGATGTCACTGCTGGACCTGGCTCTCCCCTCGGTTTGGACAGGGAGATCAGGTGGATTCATTTCCGGCATACCAAATATATTTTATTTAACAGTGGGTAATTTGCACCCCGCGTTTCCAGTTGACTCCTCTGGGACCTAGATGCAAACATATGCA